>SNQJ01S0115593.1:12670-28016 GCA_010110895.2 Picea sitchensis
TCACTTTCCATGCCTTTCCTTTCCATGCCATGCCATGCCATGCCACACCTTGCATTACCTTCACTTCCCTTTCCTTTCCATGCCATGCCTTTCCCTACCCTGCCATGCCATGCCACACCTTGCCTTACCTTCACTTGCAATTGCATGCCATGCCACGCCTTGCCTAAATGAACAAGTTTAAAACATAAATGAACAAGTTTAATACATAAATGATGCTTTTACTAAAGGAACAAGTTTAATACATAAAAATTACAATCAAAGGATTCATTAAGGATGTAATTATACAACTTCCTATCCCATATATCTTAGATAAAAATACTTGCATGAGAATTTCAATGTCATAACATAAGCTCTCTTTATTCATATATCTAAGGTATCTTCATAGTTGTCAAACATGGATTATCATAATTAATAGGATTTACATAAACCTACACCTACACCTAGAGCTATACCTTGCCTTGCCTTCCAACGTTATTCCATTCTTAGTCTTGTCATGTATTGCATTTGATTGCCTTACCTTGCCTTGATTTTCCTTTCCTTGCATTTTATTTCCTTTCCTTGCATTTACATACCAACATGTCCCTGAATGGCTTGAGGAGGTGATTTACAACTCGTGATAAAACTCAAAACGAGACTCAGACGGGAGAATTATCAGTTGCATTGGATCCAAAGAACTAGGTTTCATCTAGTGAGGGCCCTTCGCTGTCATTCTGTCAACTAAAAAACCGCTTGTTGGAGTATCTTTGGCACTAGATTTTTTCTCAATGAGGCATAGTGCAATTTCTGAAGAGGAGGTCAATTTTCAAGAACATTGTGTCGATAATTTTTGGGTAGTGTAGTCACGTGTGCCTTGGCCAAACAGACTTGCGAGATCTTACGAAACTCTGTTATGCTGCAAGGTTTGGATTTTATGCATCCATACCAAATTGACCGCATGTCTTGAATGGATTGATGAGGAAAGTTACAACTCACGATAAAACTCAAACCAGGACTTGGATGAATGAATCGTCAGTTTCATTGGATTTGGAGCACCGAGTTTCAACTAGTGGGGCCCCTCCGTTGTCATTTCATCGATCAAAAAACCATTTTTTGGAGTATCTCTTGCACTAGGGTTTTTCTCAATGAGGTATAATGCAATTTCTGAAGAGGAGGTTGATTTTCAAGTACATCGTGTAAGGAATTTTTGGGTAATGTACTCACGTGGGCCTTGGCCAAATAGACTTGTCAGAGCTTCTGGAACTCTATTATGCTTCTCGGTTTGAATTTTTTTCCCCTATACTGAATTGGCCACATGTCCCTGAATGGGTTGATGAAACGAGTTGCAACTCACGATAAAAATAAAAATGGGACTCGGATGGGAAAACCGTCAGTTTCATTGGATATGGAGCACCGAGTTTCAACTAGTGGGGCCCCTTCGTTGTCATTGCATCGAACAAAAAACCATTTGTTGGAGTATCTCCAGCACTAGGGTTTTGATCAATGAGGCATAGTGCAATTTATGAAGAGGAGATCGATTTTCAAGAATACTGTGTTGGGCATTTGTGGGTAGTGTAGTCACATGGGCCTTGGCCAAAAAAAATTGCAGGAGCTTACAAAAGTCCGTTATGTTGGTCGATTTTTATTTTATTCGCCCGGACCAAATTGACCACATGTACCTGAATTACTTGAGGAGGCAAGTTGCAACTCGCGATAAAACTCAAATTGGGACTAGGATGGATGAACCGTCAATTGAATTATATCCAAAGCACCAAGTTTCAGCTAGTGGGGCCCCTCTGCTACATTCTGTCAGTCGAAAAACTATTTGTTGGAGTATCTCCAACACTAGGGTTTTTCTCAATGAGGCATGGTGCAATTTTTGAAGAGGAGGTCGATTTTTAAGAACACTGTGTTGGGCGTTTGTGGGTAGTGTAGTCACATGGGCCTTGGCTAAATAGACCCAGGGGAACTTACATAATTATATTATGTTTCTCGTTTTGGATTTTATGCCCCCAAACCAAATTGGACACATGTCTGTGAATGGCTTGAGGAGGTGAGTTGCAACTCGTGATAAAACTCAAACCAGGACTTGAATGGATGAACCGTCAATTTCATAATATCCACAACATTGGATTTCAGCTAGTGGGGTCCCTTTACTACCATTCCATTCATCGAAAAACTAATTTTTGGAGTATCTATTCCACTAGGGTTTTTCTCAATGAGGCATAGTGCAATTTCTTAAGAGGAGGTCAATTTTCAAGAACAATATGTCATTAATTTTTGGGTAGTGTAGTTGTGTGGTCCTTAGCGAAACAAACTTGTGGGAGCTTACATAACTTTGTTATGCTGCAAAGTTTGGATTTTATTCCCATATACCAAATTGGTCGCATGTCCCTGAATGACTTGAGGAGGCGAGTTGAAATTCACGATAAAAATCAAACCAAGACTTGGATGGATGAATCGTCAGTTGAATTGGATCAAGAGAAATGATTTTCAACTAGTGGGTCCCCTGCGATGTCATTCTATCGACAGAAAAAACATTTTTTGGAGTATCTCCGGCACGAGGGTTTTTCTCAGTGCTTATTACATATGTTTGACAATTTAACACCTTGTTAGTCTAGACATGGCATGTAAAGTGAAGGAATGGAAAGGAATGGAAAGTGAAGGCATGGCAAGTGAAGGCATGGCATGACAAGGCATGGAATGTGAAGGCATGGAAAGGAAAGGCAAGGCAAGGCAAGGCATGGCAAGACAAGGCAAGGCATGGCATGGAAAGGCATGGTATGGCATGGAAAGGAAAAGAAAGGCATGGAAAGGCAAGGAAAGGCATGACAAGGCATGGAAAGTAAAAGCAAGGAATGGAAAGGCATGGTAAGGCAAGGAAAGTGAAGGAAATACATGGCATGGCATGGTAAGGAGAGGAAAGGAATGGAAAGGTAAGGAAAGGAATGGAAAGGAAAGGAATGGAAAGGCAAGGAATGAAAATACATGGAAAGAAAATGAAAGTGAAGGAAAGGAATGGCTTGACAAGGGATGACATGGCATGGCATGGAAAGGCAAGGCATGACAAGGAAAATAAAGGAATGGCAAGGCAAGACAAGGAAAGGAAAGTGAAGGAAAGGCAAGGCATGGCATGGCATGTCATGGCATGGAATGTCATGTCATGGAATGGCATGACATGGCATGGAATGGCATGGCAAGTAAAGGCATGTAAAGGAAAGGAAAGGAAAGGAATGGAAAGAAAGGAAAGAAAAGTGAAGGCAAGGCAAGTGAAGGCATGGAAATTGAAGGCAAGGAAAGTGAAGGCATGGCAAGTGAAGGCAAGGAAAGGCAAGTGAAGGAAAGACAAGGCAAGTGAAGGAATGGAAAGTGAAGGCAAGGAACTTGAAGGAAATTCAAGGCATGGCATGGCATGGCGCGATAATGCAAGGAAAGGCATGGCGTGACAAGACAAGGTAAGGAATGGAAATACAAGAATACCATAGAAAGTGAAGGGAATGGAAGACATGGAAAGTGAAGGAAAGTGAAGGAAAGAGAAGGCATGGCAAGAGAAGGAATGGAAAGTGAAGGAAAGGCAAGGCAAGTGAAGGAAAGGAATGTGAAGATAAGGAAAGTGAAGGCAATGAAAGGCAAGTGAAGGCATGGAAAGTGAAGTCAAGGAAAATGAAGGCATGGAAAGTGAAGGCAAGAAAAGGCAAGTGAAGGAAAGGAAAGGAAAGTGAAGGCATGGAAAGTGAAGGAAAGGAAAGTAAAGGCATGGAAAGTGAAGACAAGGAAAGTGAAGGCAAGGAAAGAAAAGTGAAGGAAATGAAAGTGAAGGCATGTAAGGAAAGGCAAGGAATGGAAAGGAACTTGAAAAGAAAGGAAAGTGAAAGAAAGGCAAGGCATGGCATGGAAAGGCAAGGAAATGCATGGAAATAAAATAATACCATATAAAGTGAAGGAAAGTGAAGGCATCGAAAGTGAATTTAAGTGAAGGGTAGTGAAGGAATGGAAAGTGAAGGAAAGGCAAGTGAAGGCATGGCAAGTGAAGGAAAGGAAAGGCAAGTGAAGGAAAGACAAATGAAGGAAAGTGAATGTATGGCAAGTAAAGGAAAGGCAAGTGAAGGTATGGCAAGTGAAAGCAAGGAAAGGCAAGTGAAGGAAANAAAGGCAAGTGAAGGCATGGCAAGTGAAGGAAAGGAAAGGCAAGTGAAGGAAAGACAAATGAAGGAAAGTGAATGTATGGCAAGTAAAGGAAAGGCAAGTGAAGGTATGGCAAGTGAAAGCAAGGAAAGGCAAGTGAAGGAAAGGAAAGTGAAGGCATGGAAAGTGAAGGCAAGGCAAGTGAAGAAATGGAAAAAGAAAGAAAGGAAAGGCAAGTAAAGGAAAGGAAGGTGAAGGCATGGAAAGTGAAGGAAAGGAAAGTGAAGGCATGGAAAGTGAAGGTAAGGAAAGTGAATATATGGACAATGAAGTAGATGCGAGGAAAGTGAAGGCATGGAATGGAATTGAAAGGCAAGTGTTGGCCCTTGACCAAGTTTGAGGATCCTTGGTCAGGTTTGACCTACTTTTGGGACTTCAACAGGCTGTCTAAGGCAGAGCGCAAGTCAAAGCAAAGATCGCAGGATATCAACCCCTTTCTAGGGCCTTTTGGATTTTGGGATTATGTAACGAGTATAGGGATACTGGCCCATGGGTTTACCCATGTTTAGGCCTATTTTGTAATGTATAAATAGAAAGCTAGGTGATGTCAGTAAGTGTGTGTGTGTGTGTGTGTATGCTAAGTGCAGCGACATAAGTGTGTGATACCAAGTGCTAAGTGCAAGTGATAGTGTACATGCTTTGTGCATGTTGTGTGAGACTTGCAAGGCTAAGTGAAAGTGACTGTAAGAGATTGAGTAGAAGCTTTGTGCTGTAACCTAGCTTGGGGAAGGAGGATCTGGTGAGGTGCACACAGATCTCCTGTCCTATGCAGAGTGGGATATTGTGGCTCTGTGCATGTAGCTGATTGACCGAAAATAATAAAAGAGAAGAAGAGTTTGTGGACATAGCCCTAGGCTGGGGGTGAACCACGTATATCCTGTGTTGCTATGCTTTGTGCGATGTATTGATGTGTTTATGTGTTTACTTGCTTAAGTTCTTTGATATAGATGAATGATAGATAGATATGTTAATTCTTTGTGCTTAATAATATGGATGAATGCTAGATCTAACCTATGTGAATGTGCTTAGTGCTTGAGTGGACTATATCTAGGTGAAAACTGCAGTGCTCTATAATTAGGGTTTTATCTGTGAAGTAGATACTGATTAAATATTGATGAAATGTAAATGATAAGTGATTTTTTAAGGTGTTGTAATCACTAATTGGTGTCCCAGCTAAGGTTGCATACATTTGAGTTCTACAACCACCCCTACCTCTACCTTGGGTGAGACTTCATCTGCTTCGTAGGTGTTGTTGAAAGGACCAGTAGTTAGGGTTTTGTTGGTGCATTGTTGTAGCGTTGAACCCTAGGTCTGCCCCTGTGCCAACAAATGGTTCCATTGCCGGGACCTGAAACCGTGATTGCTGAGAACTGAAGAAAAGAAAGCTTTATCCGTAGATATGTTTCTTTAGTGTGCAATAGTCTAATTAAATTTTGAAGCTATGTACTGAGAAGAAAAGTCAGATCTGAAGAAAAGAGGTAAGATCCGAAGGATTTGTGCTTTGTTAAAGGTAAGAACAGTGAAAAGTTTTGATTGAAACAAGGAAAGATAAGTGGAAATTTTTGTTTCAAAAGTATGTATCTAGGTATGTTTGATAAATTTTTTCCTAGCTTGAAAAGTAGGGAACATGTAGATGAAAGAAGGTTTGATATGAGTAGATCTACAAAAAATAATGAAAGATATGTTATTCCTATGCATAGAAAGAATGTTTGGACTAACAAATGGATGCAGGAACCTAGAAAGAAATTTTGTAGGTTAGCTACTATGATCCTAGTGTGCAGTACAAGAAAGGTTGGGGATCATTTCAAAGAAAAAGAAGATTAAATCTTTGTTATAATTGCAGAAGACCAGGACATCTTGCCAAGGAATGCCCTCATAGAAGACCTAGTTGTCTTTGTTGTCAAGCTATGGATCATGAAGTTTTGGATTTCCCTAGAATGATTGCTAAGGTTGAAAGAATGAATATGAGACAAGAAAACCCTAAGGAAGATCAAGAAACTAAGACCACAACAGAACCCTAGAAAGAATAAGAGACTATATTACTGCAAATGAAAGAAACCTTGAATGATCATCGAAATATCAACTTATTAGAGATCTTCAAAGAAAAAGAGTGCATAGAAACAAGAATAGGAGAATTCGACATAGACTATGTTTTGGATGAGGAAACACAGGTGAATATTATGACAGAAAGAATCTGGGAAATTTTAAGAAATCTTTCTATGATTCCTTCAGTAGGAGGAATATGATTATTTAGAGGAAAGTTGATAACCCTATGTGGAAGACTCACCCAGATAGTTATGAGTGCTCATGGAACCATGACAGAGGAAGATTTTGAGGTTTTTAAATTTATTGAGAACAACGCCCCATTTGCTATGTTATTAGGAAAACCCTGGATTGAGAGAAATCAGACCAGAAGAAAAGAAGAGGAATCCTTAGAACAAAAGAAGCAAGAATTAAAAGATTTCATGACTAGAAGGATAGCACACTTGATTGAAGAACAAGAGAACAAATCAAAGCTATTTAAAACCAGAAACTTGGATGTCGAAGTTGAATGAACACAAGAAGATCCACAGAAGAATGAAGCACCTACCCCAGACAGAGAAGAAGTATTGCCCTTGAACCCTATAGAAGAATCTCAACAACGCGAATTTACTATACCAAAAGGAGATAAGAATTAGAATGGAAAGAGGAATACTGAGAGGAATATCACTGGGAAGAAGGCTAGAAAATTCAGTAAGAAGAGAGAAAAGATAGAAAAGTTACAGAAGGTCCCAGAGGGGACTTCGCAGAGGGAAGGTTTGCAAAAATGGAAATTTGTCGAGATATCATAATAGCACAACATGGCACTTCGCCATGGTGGAGCGATATAGTCATTGAAATAATTATAAACGTTAGCCCGATGCCCCGAATGGTTAGAACAATAGTTATGACTAGAAATCTTGCCATTGGACCATTGGGACCACGCCGTAACAGACATAAATGCATTAATGAAGGCCTCTTTTTTGTTGGAGAAGATCCGTTACATCGTTGTCTACTTATTTTGTCGACTGTTTCACCAAGAACACTTTTGTGAATTGTATCTAATCCAACAAGATAACTCATTTCTACCACGTTGTGTTTATTGATATCGACACATGTTCCATTGCTTTGAGAATTCATTCATCCACTTGAGTTATCCAATATGAGCGTGTATGTCGGATGAGCTCAGTGCCGTATAGAAATCCATATAAGTTCTAATCGACCTTATGGTAGAGAGAGTGATGTCCATAGGAGCTCAAGATTCATCGACGCGAGGAGTGCAAGCCTCCTCATCAACTGCTCGCGGATCCGGACTATCTCACGTTGCAGATGAGAAAAGAAGCAAGCACAAAGATGACTTAGTGAATGCGAATTTAATCTCGTCTATTCCTCCCGATTACATCCCACCTGTGGCCAGCGCGGCGAATTGTGACAGTGTCCCAAAGGACTTTGACTACATAGTCATTATGGCATACCTCCCGAACGGGTTACGCGTAGTCAGACCGCATTTGGAGAGGATTCCAACCTTAAAGCTCAATGACTATAATATAGGGGACCGAAAGACCTACGACATGCTCAGACCTCACAAGTGCTTGACTAAGATGAAGGGAAAGAGATCTAAGATCATTCCCCAACCATGGACCATGAACATCGTACATTACACTATCCTTAATGTCATGAAAATTCCACACTTTGGAAGGCACCAGGAGGTTAATGCGTGCGTTAAACTCCTGTTTTCGTTCTTCCACAACGGTTATTTATGGTTAGACATGTGTATTACCATCGATCTGGTGCTAATCTATAGGATCATTGGATTGAGCATGCAGGGACCCAACCCATAGGACTTATACCCAGGGAAGGCTGTAGATTACGCCCTAGTACAGAATATTAAACAAATCTATGGCGATGTAGAGAAGGGGATGCAAGGCTACAAGGTAGCCTCCATTTAGAATGGTGCAGTGTGCCTTGCTTTCCAGTTGATTTCTGGTAATCTATTCTGAAAGAACAGACCCATGAAGGTCACAGGGTTTGTGGTTGACCTCGCAGGAAAGTGCGTGGAGGGATTACAGATGAACTGGGCAAAGTACTTAGTCAACCAGCTAGAAGTCAATTGTCATGAAGTTGAGGATCAAGTCTACGAGTTCCACTTTAGCTAGCTGCTGATCCTCATTGCGTTTACAGCTTGGTAGATGCTGGAAGGTGTGACCTTCCGAGACATTGAGCCATTTGAACCACTTTCTATGAAGTTCACCACGCTTTGGTACTCGAGCGACATGGGAAAAAAGTGGCAGTCAAATGCAGTATTCCATACCTACTACCTACAGCTGAAAAGGGCTATCGAATCGTTCTCCTGGATGACCAAACACTCTGGATAAGTTCAGAACCCTTATGAAGTTTTGCGCAGATAGGCATTTCTTATATATCACCACGCACACAAATGAGAATAAAGAAGAGCTTCAATCATACTATAATCTCACCGAGGAGGACCTGGAAGAAATCACTAAGCAATGGCCCATAGAGTTCCTTATACCAGTCGCTAAGGTAGAATTGTCTGACCCAAACCTCATAGGAAGCCTAGTAGTTACCCACAAGGAGTATAATGCACCCAATAGTAGTAGAATAAAGAAGAACGAATATGTATAGGAACTGAGTAGCGCCTCAGAAGAGACTGCCTCAGATTCACCTGGCGGAGAAGAAGGTGACAAAAGAGGAGAAAGAAGAAAAAGCAGGGGAAGAAGATAAGCCAAAGCAAGGCAAAGTAACCCCACCATGGAACCCCCTTGATGACATAGATCCATCAAAAAAAAGGAAGGTTTCCCCCATGAAACCTACATCGTGGAAGAAATCCAAAGCAAGAAAGTTGAAGCTTCAAACTATACTCACGATCGATGACTTCAATTTCATCATCGTAGCCGTATCAGAAGCTTCACAGGACATTTTGTAGAACAAAGAAGCCAAGCAAGAAGCCTTGTATGACAAAATCACAACATTGTTGAGAGGGGTACAATAGGCCCTTCACTCCAGTCGCGCAGTATTCACTGCGTCCCCGTCATCAAAAGAACCAGATTTGGGAGATGAGCCTACCCAACTCCATAGACTAGCTGATGAGACCGAATCCCGCCTTCGTCTAGTGCAAGAAGATAAAGAATAGGCCACAATGGCCCTGAAGAAAGCACAAGAAGAAATGGTAGAGAAAAGTCAGGTTGCACAAAAGGAGAAATAGGACCTTCATGCCAATTTTTAAAAAGAAAGAGTGCAGGCCAAGAAAGAAAAATAACAGTTGCTCATAGAACAACTGAGAGTCAAATAAGTAGTCGATATAGCACTTCTGTCTGTGATAGGATTAGAGCCAAAGGCAGAAGACCGAGTGGAACATCAAGTAGCACAACTCATAGAAGCTATATAGTAGCTACAACAAAGAATAGTAGACTTAGAGCTCCAAACAGTGCCCAACACTCCGTCGGATGTATGAGATCAAAGAGAAGAAACTACTCGAAGCGCAGTTGAAAGAATCAAGGCCCTTGACATGGAATGTAAAAAACTAAGTGATCATAGTGCCTAGAATTATGAGTGACTCATTGAGGATTATGAATTAAAGGAACTAGAGTCACAGCTCCAGGAGGAAAAGTAGCAAGCAGAAACAGTATAGGTGCAGTTGAAGCTCCTATCAGTAGTCGAAAGGATGAAGCAATCCCAAGAACAACACAATCCCAACCACAGGTGCACACCATTCAGAGAAGATTAACGGAAGTGACTCAGAGACTCCAACCAATTCAGGATGAGGCTTGCCAACTATTCATAGAGATTGAAGGCCGAGGAAAAGAACTGGAGCAAGTCATCACTGCAACTGAACAATGCTTAGAGGGACATGTCAACAAAGTAGTAATCCAAGAGTTTGCCAAATAGGAGGGCGTGGCACAACAACAAGTCGAAGAATATCGAGCCAAGAGAGAGGATTTTGAAGAAGATATACCCAGACCAAAGTGACTCAGGATGAGTCACAGTTGAGTGTTGGGGGCATTTTTTCCCTTGACCAAGTTTTGAGGATCCTTCATCAGGTTTGAACTACTTTTGGGACTTCGACATGATTTCGAAGGTGGAGCACAAGTCGAAGTAGAGATCACGGGATCTCGGCCCGTTTATAGGGCCTTTTGGATTTAGGGCTTATGTAATGGGTATGGGTATATCGGCCCATGGGTTTACCCATTTTTAGGCCTCTTTTGTAATGTATAAATAGAAATCTAGGCAATGTAAGTAAGTGTGTGTGTGTAAGCTAAGTGCAAAGGAATAAGTGTGTGATACGAAGTGCTAAGTGAAAGTGATAGTGTACATTCTTTGTGCATGCTACATGAGACTTTCAAGTCTAAGTGGAAGTGATTGTAAGAGAATGAGTAGAAGCTTTGTGCTGTAACCTAGCTTGGGAAAGGAGGATCGGGTGAGGTGTGCACAAATATCCTGTCCTATGCGGAGTAGGATCTTGTGGATCTGTGCATGTAGCTGATTGACTGAAGATAATAAAAGAGAAGAAGAGTTGGTGGACGTAGCCCCAGGATGGGGGTGAACCACGTATATCCTGTGTTGCGATGCTTTGTGTGATGTATTGATGTGTTTATGTGTTTACTTGCTTAAGTTCTTTGATATATATGAATGATATATAGATCTGTTAATGCTTTATGCTTAATAATATGGATCAATGCTAGATCTAACCTATGTGAATGTGCTTAGTTCTTGAATGGACTAGATCTGGGTGAAAATTATGGTGCAGGTGTTGTTGAAAGGGTCGGTAGTTAGGGTTTTGTTGGTGCGTTGTTGTAGCGTTGAACCCTGGGTCTACCCCTGTGCTAACACCAAGGCAAGTGAAGGCAAGGGAAGTCATGGAATGGAAAGGCAAGGCATGGAATGGCATGACAAGGCAAGGAAAGTCATGGTGTGACAAGGAAAGGAAAGTCATGGACATACAAGAATACCATATAAAGTGAAGGAAAGTGAAGGCATTGAAAGTGAAGGCAAGTGAAGGCATGGAAAGTGAAGGAAAGTGAAAGCATGTCAATTCAAGGCAAGGAAAGTGAAGTCATGGAAAGTGAAGAAAAGTCAAGTGAAGGAAAGGAAAGGCAAGTGAAGGAAAGGAAAGTGAGGGCATGACATGGCATGGAAAGGAAAGGAAAGGCATGGAATGGAAAGGCATGGAAAGGAAAGGAAAGGAAATGCATGGCATGGAAAGGAAATGCATGGCATGGCATGGCATGACAAGGCAAGGCAAGGCATGGCGTGACAAGTAAAGGATAGGCATGGAAATATAAGAATACCATAGCAACCATAGAATGAATCTCAAATTATTCCTTTTACATACCTATGGTCATTCAAGTAGGCCATATGGATCAATTCTAATACTAACGATCTCCATTAACTCACTACAACAAATCCCTATGATTAGCTCCCTTTGTTGCTTCCAATGGCTATTTTAATGTATTTTTCTCCACTTTTTTTGCTAAAGTTGGCTCTATTTATCAGGAGGGCACTATGTATGGTGCTATTTGCGCTGAGCAACACAAGTTGGTGCTAAGATAGGCACCATTAGTGCCTAGTTTACCACCCTATTTAACTCCCAAGTTATCGCCTAAGTTAGCTTTGTATTTAACTCCCAAGTTAGCACCTAAGTTAGCTCCCTATTTATCTCCCTATTTAGCGCTGCAGTTAGCGCCCCAATTAGCACCTAGTTTAGATTACAGTTTAGCTTCCAATTTAGCTTACAGTTTAGCCTCTAGTTTAGCTTCCGAATTATCTTCCTTTTTAGCTTCTAGTTTGGCTTCCAACTTAAGTCCTAATGTGCCTAAGTAGTAATTTTGTTGAGTTTTTGGGGGTTAAGTGGATAGGGGCTTTGGGGATTTGGTGATTTAGGAATTTGAGGTCTATGGATTAAGGTTTAAGGGATTAGGGGTTACCATTTAAGGGATTAATGATTAAGGGATTAGGGGTTTGTTGGCATCCATATATTCATGTCGTTTTCATCGATATTTAAAACATAGTTTTAATGAAATAAAAATTTTAATAGTTGCGTCTTTGTGTCTGCAAAGACTTCGATTATGATTTTTGTTTTGAACAAATTGCTTGATTGGTTGTGTGTTTTTGAGTTTATTTATTTCAATACATTTCTCATTTATTCTTCTTTCAATTTCATGATTGTTTAAGCATGGAATTGAAACAAGATTGGTCTGAACACATCATAGAAATTCTAAAGCTTCTCTATGTAAAATTGGATGAGTACCTAAAAACGCCTAATGATCTTAAGAACCTTAGAGGATATTGAACTTATAGTTTTGTGAATGGTTTCCTTACCATTATCATACACATTTATCACCTTAGGTGTATGCCTTAGTCCTTTTATACTTTTGTAGTTTTGATTATTACCTACAACCTCCACGATCGCTCATGAAACTAAAACTTTGATATAACTTGAAATACGAACACTATCCCATATTTTCATATAACAGTCTAATCGTTGTTGTACAATACTGTTATCCATTCTTTGAAACAATTACTCCCTCATCCTGATGAATTAATCTCACATTCATTGCCTCGACGGTGGTGCTTCATTTTTGGGTTAGGTTGTCACTAGAGGAGGTGGTTCTCAATTACGCATGTCCTCTAGTTCAACATTCACTCAATAGCCTAAGTGGTGGCTATGGTGGATTTCTCCAAATGCCTTAGTTATCAAGTCACCTCTGAAAATGCAGAGCTTATCCTTCATATTGGGTGGTTTCAAACATACACCCCTCTATTCTACTCCTGCTGGTATATCGTGACCAAACCCATGGCCCCTGTGGTAAGGATAGAGATGAATGGCTCACAGGCCCTTCTCTCCCATGATGACGCTATGGATGATCTTGTAGTTTTTAGGTGGGTTAAGTTCATACAATCATTCGAGGGATTTAACCTCGAGGTCGCTTAGGATTTTTCCCAAACCTTAAACGGTAATAAGGCCAAGATAGATGATTTACTATTGGAATTCAATGAGGATTCAATTGTAGAAGCAACATGCCTATTCCGAGAAGGAGATTGTTAGTTCAAGAATCTCAAATTCGAAGGTATCCCTTGGCACCTATTATTGATTTCCAATAAGTCACGATATGATGTCAAAGGTACATCCATAGTTTTTTTTAAACCTTTATGGCATGGTTTATTGTTAATTATCAAACAATTTTTCACCTGCGAGGGACGATATGGTTTAGTATTCCTGTTTCATATTCGTTTGCTAATGGGTTTCTTAGGGTTTGGTTTAAACATGCCGTTCTACCTGCTTAAAATCCTTCCAAAAATGGCTAGATTTTACCAGAGGAAAAACCTTAATGCACAGTCCAACCCTTTTTACCATGGCCTGAATTGAATCTTGGTACTTTCACAATTGTCAAAGGTTGGCGATCACTGGAAATATTTCGTGGATAGGAATGGTTTCGCTCCACTCACACTTGAAACTGTTATCGACTCACCCCTACATTTTGATGAGCCCACCAGCCCTTGCCCATCGATTCATTCTCTGAGAGACCTTCAAGTCGAATTGTGCAAAGACTCTTTGTCACTTACCAGAACCCATGTTTATTTTCATAAATCGCCCATAGGAACACACGAGAGGTGTGGTTTTGTTCTTAAAAAATCCCTAGAAGATGTGTTGGGTAAATTGAAGAACAAGGTCTCTGTTATTCCTAATCCCGGGCAAGATGTGGTTGATTTAAATAAAATTAAAACTAAGAAACAAGGAAGAATTAAAACACAGAGGGTTCCAGATTTTGATTTGAAGAACAAAATATCCAACCGACACCTTTCTAGAATGGTAAGGAATCGAAATCACAATCGTGAAAAACCTATCCCTATTATTGATGTCGAAGATCGGGTTTCTGTTGATGATATCGACATTGATTTACCTCAGTATGATTTCGTGTCCAATTTCCCTCTTTTTTTAAAGGGACAAGAATGTTTCTTAGGTATTCTGTAATGTCCCCACTTTGGGACATCATCACAGGGCAGAGACTTATGATGACCAGAGTAGCCAGATGGATGTTATAGAGAGTACAGGAGTATTTGAGAGGCATTGTGGGGTCCAGTTGGCATTTATCATCATATTCCATCATTATGAGCCATTCCGCACAGGTTGGCTTTGGTTTTGTTCCATTCCGACGATTTCCATGATTTTGACTATTTTGAGCTATAAGTTAATTAAAATCACTGAAAAGGGCATTTTGGGCACATTACTTGGAGGAACCTCTCAGTGTAATAGCTCATTGGAATCAGGAGGAGAAGCACTACAGGATGGGATGGCTAGAAGTGACTTTCAGTGGCCAGGGAAGCCACAAGAAGAGATAAGTAGATTTTTAGAGGTAAAAAGGTTAATTAATTAATTAAAGTGATTTAATTAATTAATTAAATATTAATAAAATGAAAGTCACTTTGGAGGGACAAGGTGAGCCAAAAATTATAAAAGGAAGGCAAGGGACTCTACTCATCATTCATGTATGATCTTATTTTGATTTCTGGCTTCTAGCTAGTGAGCCCAATATTGGGGGTTTTAAGGGTTTTGACATAACAAACCCTAGAGGACGATTCGGTGGTGAAATATTCCACCTATATTGTCCCAAGCTTGGTCTTGGAGATGCAATACTCTCCCACACCATTCTAGTTCCAGATCTACTCAGTTGCAGGAGGACTCTACATCAGCTTCATGTGTAGATAGAGAGAGGGCGCACCAGTTCATCATGTGATTTAGTAAAACTCAGATCTAGGGAGATCCGCTTGAGATCTGAGCCCGAAACTTCTCCCACGGGATTATCATAGCCCGATCTATATTCTTGGAGAGTTTCAGAGCATTTGGAGGCCTCCTTTATCAGGGTCGAACCAGCTAGGGTTTCAGTCATCCAGTGGGAAATTCAGATCTACGGAGATTGAGAGGGAGCTTGGAGATTCAGACACCTGGGTTATTCTTACCATCACCCGATCTATATTCTTGGAGAGTTTCAGAGCATTTTGAGGCCATCTTCATTAGGGCCGAACCAACTAGGGTTTCAGTCATCCAGTGGGGCACCCCATTTAGTGGGAAATTCAGATCTACAGAGATTGAGAGGGATCTTGGAGATTCAGGCACCTGGGTTATTCTTACCATCACCTGATCTATCAG
>SNQJ01S0115593.1:29946-45893 GCA_010110895.2 Picea sitchensis
ATTGCATATGGTTGAGGTATGTTCCATGGTTATCTCTTTCTATTATTTGCTGCATACACACATATAAACACATCTAAAGGGTAGATCAACAAAGTGTTTGACGAAATACCTCACTCAGAAAAAGTTTTAAAAAGACACCAAAATAGTGATGATCCTTGCATAATGGCTTGGGATCATTACATATTCAGTATGATCTCAAAAGGATCATGGAACATGGTAAATATCCCACTACAAATCAGACTCACCCATTACCAAATCTAGAACCGGTGTATTGTGAGAATTGTTTTTACTAGATCAAAAGATACTATTAAGATATTCCTTACCTACAGGCACAGTTGAATCAAGTGATTACTCAGAAGTCAGTTCTTGAAAGGGAAAATGATGATCTCAGAGATTGCATTCGATCAAGTTCACACATAGCCAACAAGCATTTCAAGAGATCAGGAAATGTGGTTATTAAAAACTCCACCAGTTTCAATGCTATTATAAACTTAGATTTGTCTAATGTTTCTCTTTCAAATTTCTAATTGGTAAATAGTTTTCTTGTAATTCACGATTTGATTTTGTTTGGATAATAAATATTTTTTATTTTATTTTGTTTTTATTTAGACTTGCTATAGAATCAAAGATTTTGTAGCTTGTCTTTTAAATTATTTATTTGATTATTGTCTAATTTAGATTTCGTTTTTTGTCTCAGGTGAACAATAGGTCAATGTGAAATGATTAATGGAATGAGTAAAAAGTTGGGCATATAATGGACTTGTAATTTTTGTTTTTTTTGAAAAACAATGTTTTAATGATGTAGCTATTTTGGATTGTAAGATTTCAACAGAATTATCTTTTTGATCATTTTGTTTTAGTAAAAGCTTATTAAAAAAAGGACATGTTTCTATTTTGCATGATATGAGGAACATATTAGAAACTTGTTTAAATAGCACTACTTGTCTAGTAATATGGGAAATTCCTGTTGGACCATATGATGGACTTATTTTTTTGAAACTATATGGGATACAATTTACTCTTTAGCTTTCATCCTTTTGTAGACTGTGCAATGTTATTATTGTTTCGCATGTAATTTATGGATGTGAAATTTTATTTGTATTGAACTAGCTTTAGACTATTTTGCATATAACTTTTCATGTTATGTTGTTATTTACATAGTTCATTATATTTTGGTTCTATTGATATCTGTTAATGATCATCTATCTATGCATTTTGAGATTACATCTAATGTTGGGTAGTTGGTAATACCATTTGTTGAGAGTTGGATTTTTTTTCATTTTCAGTTATTGGACATTTTAAGGTCACATGAGATAAAATCAATTTGTCTTTCTGTCATCGTAGACTTGTTCCGGAATATAAAAGACTTCCTTGACTTTTTTCAGGAAGTATCGTTCTTGCTTTCGTCATATATTTATACTTGACACGGGTTTAGTGGAACTTATACACATACATAAAGACAAATCTAGCTTAGTACTACTGATCAACGTCAGGCTAGTTAGTTTATATTTTATTTGATTTGTTGATGTACAAATGAATAAGGATTACAACGTTTAAGTGTTAAATGCTTTGTCCATTAATGTTTTATCATTTATAATCTTATTCACTCATTGTTTATTATTTCTTCATTTATAGTATAAAACAATATTTCCCTTTATTTTGCATCTTGTTTTAATCCATTAGTTGAAAACAATCATTTTCACAAGGCTTTATTTAAACCTTGTAATTGTATATATTCACTGTATATAATAATACTATTAGTAAAAAAATAGTATTAATTTGTTGATTGATAGAATTATACATTTATTTAGTTTACATCTTTTATTTATTTTAGAATCCTCGTTGCCTAACTGAGCCATAAAACCCGATAGGGTAGATTATCCCAAATGGCTTGGGTTAAATAGACAACCCCGGTCTGGATCTTCCTTCCCTGTTGATGGTGTGTCATAAATTCCCGTCAACAAATGGCGCTAGAAGGAGAGTCTGGAAGTCATTGATGGCACGAGGAGGCCGTAGGACTCCCTTAAACAACCATTTTCCTATCGTGGCGCGTAGTCACTCAGACCCTAACGTTACACTTTACCCAGCTACTACCTCAGAAAATACTCCTGACATTCCCGTCAAGCCAGTGACATGAGTTCCTCAAGGGATTGATGTACATGAAATTGTTCGCTAGTCAATTTTGAGAACTCAAAGTGCTTTGTCCCGAATCAGACAGTCTCGTAAAGAACTAAATCAACCCCTTTATTTCTCCAATCTGCAAGAAAAACCTCTTGACACTGGTTTTCCTGATAACACATTGGGCAGTAATATCACTGATCCTTCTAAAGAACTAATTATTGGTTCTGGGGGATCTGGTCTCCCACCATTCCCACCTGGTTCTTCTCAACCCTCTTCAAGAGAGGAATCCTTCAATGAAGTAAGTTATTTGTCTAAACGATATAAAACTTCAACTCCACCAACTCCCATGTCAAACCAAAATAATCTCTCCAGACCTTGGCTCGATCAAGATGTCGTGGTAGTACCTGGACCCCAACACCTTTTGCCCAAACATATAGAAAAGTGGCTAACCAAATTTGAACCAGATTCGAAGAAATCAACTAAGGATCACATCAAGAAATTCATGTTAGCTATTAAGCTCTGGAGCGTCGAACACGAGGATGTTTTGTGCAGGTTATTCCCTTACATTTTTTAGGGAAATGCCTCAACTTGGTATTTTGCGCAATAACCCCAAACCATCGTCTCTTGGGATAAATTTAAAACCTTCTTTCTAGAAAAATTTGGAGATGAAAAAACTCCAGAAGTCCTGGTAATGGAACTTTGTAGTATCAAAATGAACCCTAAAATTTTTTTTAAGGATTTCAACTAGAGATTCCTTACGTTAAAAACCAAAATCCATGTAGATTCGATGCCTATGGAAAACTTGACTATTGCATATTATACTACGGCCCTAAATAAAAATATAGCTATATGGGTTAAAATTGTTGGCATATTTTACATGAAGAGTGTTCTTGTCATTGATGGCAAGAACAAAAATGACACTGAAAAAAAAGAAAAGCATAAGCTCAGAGGAGGAGTGAACAGTACACAAAGATAAATCTATGAAGGAAAAGCATAAGCTTAGGGTGAGAAGCCTCAGTAGCCATCCGATCAAGAAATAGATCATGTTGATCATCTCATTTTACGAATGTTGGTCATATGAGTGACCATGGGCTTAAGTATCATTGGAGGATCGTGACCATAGGATCTGCAAGCCAGATCAACGATAGGGATGAATTGTGGGGAGTGAAAGGAGAATTAAATGACTCACTAGTTCTAATCATGTAATTGGTCTATATCGTCAATTCTAATAGACTCGAATATTGACGACTATGGTTGATCCAACAAATGATCATTTTAATTCATATCAAGTCGTGACCGTCGGGTGCGCAATTGGCAGATCAATGACAGGGATATTTTGTGGAGATCAGAAGGAGAATTAAATGACTCGTTAGTTCCAATCCCTCAATTGGTCTAGATCGTTAGATCTTGTAGACTCGAATATCGACAAATGTGGTTGATCTGACAAGAGATCAGATTAAGTCGGATTGAGTTGTGGCCGTCGTATGCACAATCGCCAGATCAACGACAGGGATAGATTGTGGAGAACGAAAGGAGAATTAAATATCATGATATTTCCAATCCCACAATTACTCAGGACCTTAAGATATTATAGCCTCGAAGATCGAAGATTGTGGTTGAGTCACTAATGACGCACAACTTCAAATAGTGGATTTTTGGTGACGACTTAAATCACTCGCAAGTTATGGTTCTGAAATCATCCTTGATCATTGATCTTCTTTGAGTGTCTTCACAATCGTTGGATCACATTTTAGTGGAAGGACATGATAAGCTAAAAGGGCCGAGAGTTTGATTATCGGTATACCCATCAGCTGTCAGATCAAACCCAAATTCCCTTCAGTCATCGTATCATTTTGAGTGGAAGGATAGGATAAGCAAGGTAAAAGATCTGAGATCTCACTTATGAGAATACCCATCATCCGTCAGATCAATTCAAGTGGAAGGACATGATAAGCTATAAAAGTTTCACCGTAGATAGATCGAGCCATTGATCTAAGAACATCATCGATGAACATCATTCACTTCGGATATAAAGAGGCGAGGAGGTTATGCTCTAGAAAATTTATATTTGAAAAACCCGAAGCTCGAAGAGCTGGAAATCTGAAACGAATAAGGACCATCGGATCTAGAGAACATACGATGATGGTTAGATCAGGGAGATATACGTCAGCAAACCTCGTCCGCAAGGACATGTGGCAGACAACGTTGACAAAGAACATGTGGCAGACCACATCAACAAAGGACATATATGGTAGACCACATCAACAAATGACATATGTGGCAGAGCACGTCAGCAACGACATGAGTCATCCGATATGAAAGATCACTTCAAGTGTATTCTCATCTATCGATCTACTCTAGTGGAAGGATAGTGTAAGTTGAAATCTCCGAAGTTCGGAGACCCGAAGGAGATCTCAACCGTCAATTTGATGTCAGGTGCACTCTCAACCATTGATTAAGATATAGTGGAAGGATAGCGTAAGTATAATAGCCGAAGACCTGGAGTAAAAGGTGGCCATCCATATCAACGATTGATTAAGTCCTCGACGTTAGATTAGGCCTTGTAAGAATCAAATCTGATGATTGATCAGTTTCTGTAAAATAAACGTAAACCGTTCGATCTCTTCGGGAAATTAGATTCAGAAGTTTTGAAAGGTTTCAAACCCAAAAGTTCCGAAGGGAGAAATGTCAAAGTTACAATAGTCATCCATTTCAGGAGATTGAATCGTGACCGTTGAATTGATAAGCGCTCAAGCGCTAGTTAAGCCTAGCGTCTGGTCACCGCCATTGGTCATGTGAGATAAGAGATTTAGATAAGATATAATCCGATAGCGCTGATCAAACTGAATTTGATCGAAGGGTTAGTGTTTCATATTGTGATTTCTTGATCAATTAGGATCCAGTTACACTAATTGAATCATCGTTCCTGAGTGACTGAATCATTCGTTCCTGAGTGTTGGAATCATGGATCTTGAGTGTTCTGAGTTTCTCGAAATGAGTGTTCTGAGATTCCTGAAATGAGTGTTCTGAGATGGCCAACTTGAGTGTTGGATATGGGAGTGTAACAGTGGATGAGAGAATTAATAAAAGGATAATGTTGTGACATAGAGAGGTTGTTGTTTATGTTAAAAACAAGTTGAACTGTATGTAATTTACAATGCAACATGAAGAAAAATAGATAGAATAGTGAAGCATGATCTGAGAGACGAAGAAAAATATGAGGTGCACAAGAAGAGACAGAGCATAAGAGAAAAAAGAACAAGAATATGCCAGAAGGAAGACATTGATGCAGGTAGAGTAGAGAAGTGTAACAGAAAAATGATGAGACTGGTAAGCCATTTATTAATACTATATCACTATAATGAATTTCAGTAACACATATTTATATCTAAGGGTGGTAGGGAGGTTCTAGGGAGGACTGTTGTCCTCAGAGTTTCAAGTGGGTGCTTGAACACAGGGAGTTGTAGCTTCCATATGATGGTAGCTAGAGAAACCAATGTGGTAGGGTGGTGCAAGGAAGAATTATTGTTCTCTGTTACACAGGTTGGTGCCTGTGTGACTGGAAGTTGGTGCTTCCATCCAGTTGGTGCTGGAACACTTAGAGAGTTGTTTCTTCCTTCTAGTGGGTTCTAGAGAAACCAGATAATTGGTGCTCTCAACAAGTTTCAACTTGTAAAACAAAGGTGGTAGCCTCACAAAGAGTGGGTGCTCATAAGAATGATAATGTACAGAATATAAAGACTACTTATCATATTAAGAAGAAGAGGTTTTCTCCCTTTATGGGTTTCCTGAGGAATATCTGTCTCTATATACTTCATGTGTGTGATTGATGTTGAATACTCTATTGCTTAATTCCCTGAATTATTTTGATCATCATTAAGTGTTCTGTAGTGAATTTAATATGGGTATAATTTTTTAAGCATAGTAACAATTGATTCACTCCCCCCCTCTTAGTTGCCTAATAATTGGCATTCGAGAGGGTTCCTTTTATCTAAGGGTATATCCTAGAGCTTAAACATGACTAGACGTGAAGGAACTTCAACCAATAAGGACCCCTTGTTCAATGGAACAAAATTTCCCTTATGGAAAGTTAGGATGAGAACCTACATAATGGMTTTAGGTGCAGATGTATGGGATGTGGTAGAGTCTGGTTATGTAAAGCCAATTGTACTAGCTTATAAGGATGACAAGCTATAATTCAACTTCAATGGTAAGGCTATGAATGCTATTTGAGTGGGCTTGCAAAAGAAAAAATTGTAAAAGTTATGCACTTGGAATCTTCCAAATAAATGTGGGAGAAACTCATTAGTTGTTATGAAAATAATGAGAAGGTAAAGGATGCCAAGATTCAAATCTACAGACTAAATTTTGAACAACTAAATATGAAAGAGGATGAAACTGTTGGGAAATACTTTCTGAGAGTTGAAGAACTAGTAAATGCAATGAAATCACTTGGGGAAAAAATGAGGAAGCCTCCTTAGTTCAGAAAATTTTGAGATATCTGCCAGATAGGTTCAACCCAAAGGTCTCTGCTATAGAAGAACTTAATGATCCAAAAAGTCTTCCTTTTGATCAAATTCTAGGAACGTTTACTGAATGTGAAACGAGGATAGGTAAATATAAAACCACCTCTAGAGAAGCATCATTTAAAGAAAATGAGAATGAGGATTTTTGAACTTGATGAAATTGAATAAATATTTGTGAGAAAACTAAAGAAAGGATCAGGAAAGTACCAAGGCAAGTTTCCCTTCAAATGTTTTAACTGTAGAAAGATAGGTCAATTTTCATATAAGTGTCCACAAAAGAAGAAGGAAAAAACATCTGAAGGTGAAGAGAAGTACAAATTCAAGAGATTTGGTAAAAAGAAAAGTTTATGTGTAAACAATGATGACTCTTTGGGAGACACAAATAGTGATTCTTCTTGTGACAATAAGGTTAATGAAGTTATTCTTATTGACAAAGAGGATTATGATAATAAAAGAATAGGAAGTGTTGTTAATAATGAAGAAGCTATGGTTGAATTGGAAGGAGAGTTGATCAGTGATTTGGAAGATATTGATAGACTCAGACTTAAGAAGAGAAAGAAAAAACAATTGTTGATATAGTTCAAGAAATACAGTAAAAAACCTGATGAATAATTTTCCTTGCTAAAAGTGGAATTATAAGAGGTAAATAAAATAGAGGACATTCTGAAACAATAGTTATCAGAGAGGAAGACAATATGTGAAGCCTTGGAAGAAGAGGTAGTAAAAATGAGAAAAGAGATGGAGAAGTTTAAAGCCTTGTATCTCCAAAATATTCTAAGCATTAAAGCCTCAGTATAACTAAATGAAATTCTAAGCAAACAAAGATCTCCTTTGTTGACGAATGGTTTAGGTTATGTAAGTGGTTCAAGTAGCAAACAACCAAAAATCAAAGATCTATTAAAGATGATCAAGTTCCAAGTAAACAAACAATCAGACCATGTGGGTACTCTACCACCAGAATATAATAAAGACAAGACGATCCCTGATCAAGAACAAAGATATCATAAGATGGAGAAACACATGCCAAGAAGAAGGCCATCATTCAGGTACCAAAATTTCTTCCATGGTTACTGTTTTTACTGCTCTAATTTTGGTCATAAGATTGCAAATTGTCAAATTAAGTTTAGAGACATGCAACTAAGGAGATCAAGAAATAAACAATCTTTACAACATAGAACCAAACAACCAATGAGTAGACAAGGTTGCACCAATCACTTTGACCTATTGAAAAATGAGCTCGAATGCTATAACTGTCATAACTTCGGCCACAAAGCTACAAAATGTCATCTAAATGATTACAAAGAAGATCCAAGGATAAAACCCTTAGCTAGAAATGCTAGCACATGGAAAAATAAAGATAGTGAAAAATGTGGGTTAGTACTTTCATCTCAAAAACAAAAATACCCCTGGTATATAAACAATGGATGTTCCAAGCACATGAATGGAGACAAGGATAACTTTTTGTCTATAAGTAAAAGTAAAACAGGAAATGTGACCTTTGGAAATGATGAACCAGGTAAAATCAAAGGTAAAGGGATAATGAGTTTGAGTAATGGTAAAGGAAAATCCCAGGATGTTCTTCTTGTAAATGGGCTGAAACATAATTTTCTCAGTGTAAGTCAAATGTGTGACAGAGGATGTGAAGTTGTGGTCACTTCCAAAGATTGTAAGATAAAGTCTGTAAACTCAGGACAAGTGGTGGCTAAAGGCATAAGGATAGATAATAATGTATATGTGTTGAAAGAAGATAGAGAAGAGTGTCATCTAAGAAAACACGATGACATTTTTTTATGGCATAAGAGACTTGGACATATAAAATTTGACCACTTAATCAAGCTCAAAAATCTCGAGGCAGTAAAAGATCTTCCAAGAATATCAAATCTACAAGATTCTATGTGTAAACCCTGCCATGTAGGAAAGCTAGCCATGATCAAGAAATCGACCATGTTGATCGTATTAGTTTACGGATGTCGGTCATATGAGTGACCGTGGGCTTAAGGATTGTTGGAGGATTGTGACCTTCATATCTACAAGCCAGATCAATGGCAGGGATGAATTGCGGGGAGAGAAAGGAGAATTAAATGACTCGCTAGTTATAATCCCGCAATCGGTCTAGATCGTCAGATATCATAGACTTGAATATCGATGACTGTGGTTGATCCAAAAAATGATTAGTTTAATTCATATCAAGTCGCGATCGTCGGATGCATAATCGACATATCAATGACAAGGATAGATTGTGGATATAGGAAGGAGAATTAAACGACTTGCTAGTTCCAATCCCACAATTGGTCTAGATCGTCAGATCTTGTAGACTCATATATCAATGAATGTGGTTGATCCAAAAATCTATCAGATTAAGTCGTATTGAGTTGTGATTGTCAGATACGCAATCGCCAGATCAATGGCAGGGATAGATTGCGAAGAACGAAAGGAGAATTAAAGATCATTCTATTTCCAATCCCACAATTACTCAGGATCATCAGAACTTGTAGCTTCGAAGATCGATGATTGTGGTTGACTCACCAACGACGCACAAATTCAAATTGTGAAGTTTTTTTAACGAGATAAATCACTCAAAAGTTATGGTTCTGCAATCATCCTTGATCGTTGATATGCTTCGAGTGTCTTCACGACTGTTGGATCACATTTTAGTGGAAGGAAAGGATAAGCTAAAAGGGTTTAGAGTTTCATTTTCTGAATACCCATCAGTCATAGGATCAAACCTGAATTCCCGTCATCCATCGGATCATTTGGAGTGGAAGGATAGGATAAGCAAGGTAAAATATCCGAGATCTCACTTATGCGAATACTCGTCAATCATTAGATCAATTCAAGTGGAAGGATAGGATAATCTAGAAAAGATGCACCATAGATAGATCAAGCCATCGATCTAAGAACATGATTGAAAAACATCATTCACTTAAGATATAAAGAGACGAGGAAGTTACTCTCTTGAAAATTTGAGATTTGAAAAACCCAAATCTTAGAGAGCCGGAAATCCAAAATGAATAAGGACCATTGGATCTGGAGAACATACAATGACCTTTAGATAAGGGAGATCTACATTAGCATATTACGTCAGAAAACCTCATCTACAAGGACATGTGGTAGACCATGTCGACAAAGGACATGTGACAGAACATGTTAGCAAAGGAAATATATGGCATACCACGTCATTAGAACATGCTAGGAAAGGACATATGTGGTAGACCACGTCAGCAAGGACACGAGTTTTCTGATCTGAAAGATCACTTTGGGTGTATTCTCATCCGTCGATATACTCCAGTGGAAGGATAATGTAAGTTGAAATCTCCAAATTTTGGAGACCCGAAGGAGATCTCGACTGCTAATCTGAGGTCGGGTGCGCTCTCAAACATTGATCAAGATACTATGGAAGGATAGCGTAAGTATAATATCTGAAGACCTGGGGTAAAAGGTGGCCATCCATCTCAACGTTTGATTAAGTCCTGGCCATCAGATTAAGCCTTGTAATAATCAAATCTGACGATTGATCTGTTTCCACAAAATAAACGTAAACTGTTTGATCTCTTCAGGAAATCTGATTTAGAAGTTTTGAAAGGTTTCAAACCCAAAAGTTATGAAGGGAGAAATGCCGAAGTTATGACAGTCATCCATTTCAGGAGATTGAATCATGACCGTTGAATTGATAAGCGCTCAAGCGATCGTTAAGCCTAGCATCTGGTCACCGCGATTGGTCATGTGAGATAATATATTTAAATAAGATATAATCCAATGACGTTGATCAAACCGAATCTGATCGAAGGGTTACTGCTTCATCTTGTGATTTCTTGATCAGTTAATATTTAGTTACACTAACTGAATAATCGTTCGTGAGTGGTTGAATCATTCGTTCCCGAGCGTTGGAATCATGTCTTTTGAGCATTCTGTGTTTCCCGAAATGAGTGTTCTGAGATTCCCGAAATGAGTGTTCTGAGATGGCTGACTTGAGCGTTGGAGATGGGAGTGTAACGATGGATGAGAGAATGAATAAAAGGATAATGTCGTGACAAAGAGAGGTTTTTTTTTTCTGTGAAAAACAAGTTGAACTGTATGTAATGGAGAACACAACATGAACATAAAGAGATAGAACAATGAAGAATGATCCGAGAGAGGAAGAAAAATCCGAGGTATGCAAGCAGAGACAGAGAAGAAGAACATAAAGCGCAAGAAGATTCCAGAAGGAAGACACCGATGCAGGTAGAGGAGAGAAGTGTAGCAGAACAATGATGAGACTGGTGATCCATTGATTAATACTATATCACTGTAATGAATTTCAGTAACAAATATTTATATCTAAGGGTGGTAGGGAGGTTCTAGGGAGGATTGTTGTCCTCAGATTTTCAAGTGGGTTCTTTAACATAGGGAGTTGTATCTTCCATATGGTGGAAGCCAGTGAAACCAGGGTAGCATATTGGTGTAAATAAGAATGGTTGTTCTCTGTTACACAGGTTGGTGCATGTGTGACTAGAAGTTGGTGCTTCCATCCAGTCGGTGCTGGAACACTCAGGGAGTTGTTGCTTCCTTCTAGTGGGTGCTAGAAAAACCAGAGAGTTGGTTCTCTCAACAAGTTGCATCTTGTAAAACAGAGGTGGTAGCCTCACAAAGAGTGGTAGTTTTCATAATAATGATAATGTATAGAATATAAATATTACTTATCATACTGAGAAGAAGAGGTTTTCTCCCTTTATGGGTTTCCTCGGGAATATCCGTCTTTGTATACTTCATGTGTGTGATTGATGTTGAATACTCTATTTCTTACTTCCCTGAATTATTGTGATCATCATTAAGTGTTCTGTAATGAGTTTAAAATGGGTATAATTGTTTAAGCATAGTAACAACTGATTCACCCCCCCTTCTCAGTTGCCTAACAAAAAGGTCCAAAAAGAACACATTGCTAGAAGCCTTTGAGGAGGAAGTCCTTATTGAGAAGGACATTCTGATTTTAAAAGATAGTTCAAATAGTGAGTCTGAAACAACTTCCTCTTCCAAAAAGAAAATAACAATTCTCACTAGACCTCCTTAAAGTAAAAATCAACAAGAGAGTTTAGACTTGGAAAGTTTGTAGAAATATTTCCAGAAATTATCCAATCAGGTTGTAGACTTAACAATATCCGTTGAGGAAGCATATACAAGTAAAGGAACTTTTAGGTCACCTTTTAGGAAACATTTTCTTCCAAACTGGACAAACCCGACCACAGAAGGTCTAAACTTTGAAGGACTACAATACACTTTGAAAGAAATATTGGAAACAAATGATAACACTATTTCTGTACCTCCTGAAAATCAAGACGACACAGATGAAGAGGAAAAACTTGATGAGGAGGACTCATCTCCTCCTATTTTCGGACATTTTTTAGACAACATCTTTCAAGCGAATTTTGAAATTGTCCATCCTTATAACACTCGAAGTAAAATACAAAACAAACTTCCACCCGAAACAAGTAGGAATACAGTTTCCAAACATCCAAAAAAAAATGAAACTAAACAAAACCATGTTTCCCCAGTTTTGGAATATGATTTGGTTGAAGATAGTAAAAAACTAATGGAAAATATATCAATTTTTGAATTACTTAAATTCCCTCTTATCCTACAGAAAATGCTTCAAACTATAACTGAAAATAATAAAAAGAATGACTCTATCAACAAGAAATCAACAGAAAAGGACCCAAATAAAACAAAATATGTCTCCGGTAAAAAATCATCTGAAAATCAGGGTAAAAGGGAAATATTAGAGAAAAATGTAGGAAATTTAGATAAGACTATTTCAGGTACAACCATAAAAAATCAACAGAATTATGTTGTCTCGTCTCGAAAAAATGTACCTCCTTTTTTATTAACTTTCAAAATTTTCAACAGAAATGTACATAACTGCATGGTTGATTTTGGTGCCTCATCGAATTTAATGCCTCTATTTGTGTGTTAGAAAATTAATGATGAAGTAAAACATTCTGATTTAAAAATCATTCAGTTAGACTGAACTAATGTCAAGGTTGTTGGTGAACTTAAGAATGTATTGATAAGGTTGTCATCTAACCCTAAGGTCCACCAAATAATTGATCTAATTGTTGTTGACATCCTGTAAATTTATGGTTTATTTTTTAGTAGATATTGGCCAGAGAAGTTACATGGCTATTTTTCTACAGATTGGTCTCATTTGTGGATGCCAGAGAATGGAAAACCTAACAAGATTAGGATAAACAGAGAACATTACATCAAGTACTTTTTTACAGATATAAACGATCCCAATGAGCCTTTTAATATGGTTGTAAATACAATTGAGGCATAGAGATTGAATATGTTTTTTGGAAATTTCATGACTGAAATATCCTCTATCACCAATCTAGAATAAAAATCTAAAATATCGATCTATACTTAGATGACAACTCTGAAAAGTAAACTGAACATTGTTGATGATGAAGAAATATGGTCATTATACTTTGATGGATCTAAATCTTTGGAAGTGGCAGGTGTTGGTTGTGTACTGATTGATCCCTAAGGTAATAAAACATTTATTTCTTTTTGATTAGAATTTAAATGTACTAACAACACAACATAATATGAATCACTTCTGCAAGGACTAAAGAAGGCACTGGATCTTGACATGAAAAACTTGGTTGTATTTGGTGATTCTGAAATCGTAGTCAAGCAGGTAAAAAACACTATTCATTGTCTATCACCTCATCTAAAAAACTACCGAACTGAGGTATGGAGCTTAATACATAAATTTCTCTTTCAACATAAATTCCATTCCTAGGTCGAGTAATTCAGAAGCTGATTTGTTAGCTAATGTTGCCTCAAAATTATTGCCTGCTGAGGGTCTTTCTCGTAACGCATTCAAAGTTGAATTGTTATTTTGGCCATCAATTCCTGATAACATCACAAATTGGCGAGTATTTTATGACGATAAGTAGATCATCAATTTTCTGCATATGGAATACACCTTCCAAGATGCAGTAATCGATGAAAGCACCCACAATGAAAACCTCCGAAATTTCATGGTAATATCCAACACTCATCATGTTGAAGTATCATCTGAGATGGTAAAATCTATCCTCAAATATGTTGCTAGATTAGAGAAATTTTATGATTTACATGACAAGTTTAGAGGGGTAGTCAATTGCAAAACAAATATTTCCTCATTACTATATGAAATTGTAAATTTAGGAACAAAAGATAATCCTCAAAATATCAATCTGGGAAAAGGGTGTTCTGAACAAGAGAGATATGCATTCATAAAATTGTTCAAAGAATTAAAACATGTCTTTTCTTATATGTATGATGATCTAAAAACTTTTTATCCAAACATAATACAATATGTAATCTCCATGAAGCCCCAAACCCAACCGTTTCAACAAAAACTGAGAAAAATGCATCCTAAATTAGAACCCACAGTAAAAAAAGAACTAAATAAATTACTCACCGCCAAGATCATTTTCCCATTCCAACATACTCAGTGGGTTTCCAACCTAGTCCCAGTAAGGAAGAAAAATGGAAAAATTCAACTTTGTGTTGTCTTTCGCAATTTGAACCGAGCCTCTGATAAAGACAATTACCATGTTCCCCCAATGGAACAAATTTTGAAACAAGTATCCAGTTCTGAGAGGCTATCCTTATTATATGGTTTCTTAAGGTATAACCAGGTCCTTATGTCTCCATCAGATTAGTTGAAAACCACTTTTCGTACCCCATGGGGCACATACGCCTATAGAAAAATGCTTTTCAGACTAATTAATTTCGGCGCCACCTCCCAAAGAGAAATGGTCATTACTTTTCATGGCCTTATCAATCAGTCAATTTTTTTCTACCTGGACAATGTCATTGTATTTTTAAAGAACAAGAAATATCACATGTATCATCTTAGGGCTATGTTAGAAAGATTTCGCAAGTTCGGTATTCCACTCAATCCTAAGAAATCAATTTTTATAGTAGAACAAGGAAAATTACTTGGGTTTATAGTCTCTAAAGATGGAATGATAATTGACTCGAAACGAACCCAAGACATTTCCAATATTCCTCCACCTTCTTCCAAAAAGGCAATGCAGTCCTTTCTTGGTAAAATAAATTTTGTCAAACGATTTGTACCAAGTTTTTCTGAGATTGTTAGACCTCTGGAAAACCTGATAAAAAAGGATGTTCTGTACAAATGGGGATCACAATATAATCAAGCTTTTATATCCATTAGAAAAGATATAACCGAAGCAACCTCCTTGATGAGTCCTGATTTCTCTCAAGATTTCACATTGTATATTTTTGCATGCAACGGTTCTTATGTTGTTGTGCTCACATAGAAAAATGATGAAAACAATGAGATACTATAACGCCCATAATTATATATAAATATCGTTATCAGCAATTTATTTCTTAACTAAGGCAAAACCTATTGAGCATAATATTGATATTCATACGAGCAACTTCAACAATTTAGATTCATCAAATATTAAAGACTTCATAGCAGAATAAAATAAATGCATAATTTAACAGGTTACCCGGTTCTGATGCTAAGTTCCGTTGCCAGCTGCCTTGCTACTGCTGCTCTCCTGCTACCTACTACAAGTCCAGTCCTGTTGCAAACATAGAAAAATTGCCCAAAACGATTGTCCACCCTTCCAGCTAGGAAAATGACCTAGCTCCAGGATATCTACGGATATCCTGGCCCTCCGAGCCCAAAACCTCCAGCAACCCCGGTCCACTGTGTCAATCCCAAACACAAAACTCCTCCTCGGTCCAATACTTAGAGTTCTCCCCAAAATCCTTCTCCACCCCTCTCAAATGATCCCCTCCAAACTCCTTTCCCCCCCCTTATTCCTCCTTCGCCGACACTCCTCCTCCATTAACGCCCTACCTAACTCCTTATCCCATTTTTAATTATCTTATCCACTCATTAAATATCTTATTCATTCATTAAATATCTTATATCTTCTCGGGATTCTTATGTGATCCTTTCTTGTATACGTAACTTAATTTAAATGTTATATTTTACTCTCGACCTTTATTTAATACTTAATTAATGAATGAATTAATTAATATTTAAATGAATCATTAACCATCATGACTAACTCATTAATAATAATAAATTAGAATTGTTATTTTAAGACATAAATGTAGTTTAGCTAATCTTTTAGGATTATATTAATAAATTAATTATACTTAATAATCAAGGGTCGTTACATACACCCACCCTTCAGGAAACTTCGTCCCGAAGTTAAGGTATCTTATGGTACAAAGAACAAGAACATGGTTCACACATTCATAACAAGTAACCGACATTATTAGTAA
>SNQJ01S0115593.1:45903-65298 GCA_010110895.2 Picea sitchensis
ATCTGTTTGCAGGAGGACGCATGTCACATAATCATCCGTTTTGGAGATCCAGGCACCAAGACTCATAGAGGTGAGCACCTAGACTTTGTGAGTGGCGAAGTCACGAGAAGATTAGGACCGTTCATCTGAGGAGGACAAGTGGCAGAGATAGAGAGATCGGAAAAGTGTCGAAGGGGTCTAGGATTTTGGATCTTGTGAACTTAGAGGTTTGCAAGGTGAGAGCCTAGGAGTTGGGTGCTCCAATTTGCGAAGTTGTGAAATCGCGAGGAGCAAGGATAGCCATTGGATCCAGGTTGAGGGAGGACCGTTGGATCAGAGCCTCATCGCACGTATCATGCATTCGAATTTTCAGAGGTTGAGAGGACCTCGTCTCGACTGCAGAATTCGCAAAGTGACGAGAGTCGAGGCACGAGTGTGAACATGTAGTAGAACCATAAGGTGGGGCCCGTGTGGTTGACAGGAAGACACGCGCTGCAGGGGGAAAGGAGTCAACCCTCCATTGACTTCTCATGTCTCGGAGATTCACGGGATAAGAGCATGGGAGCTCGACGCTAAAACTCACGAAGTGGCGAGTAGCGAGAGGTGTTAGTGTTAAGCTTAGCCGGTGGTCACGTGAGGAAGACGCTGATAGAGAGGGATTTATACCCATTTCGTGATCTCAAGTATCATGAATTTGGAAAGGAGGAGCTGAGAGTTTGACTCGCGAACTCGTGAGATTGCAAGTTGTGACAAGCACCTAGAGAATAGGCCCTTGGTCATAGCACTGTGGTCACTTGGGGAAAAGCGGAGCTCACGCCTAGTGCTATTCACACAGGGGAGCTTCCGAAAGGACCTGTGGATCGATAAACAAAGATTCCAACAGGGAATCAAAAGAGTCGATCTGGCTCATGAAGTGAATGAATGATCCTTAAGACTAGGAGGTCGCACAGAGACTCTATCGAGGCAGAGGTGGCGTCTGCATCAGTTTTGGTATCAGAGCTTGAATCATATCTGTAGATTTCAGGCAAGGGAAGTTGGAGGCGAAGGAGCACTCTGATACATGTCAGTTTGGTATCAGAGTGAGAACTCTATCTGTAGATTTCAGGCAAAGAAGCAGAAGGCAAAAGAAGACAGAGTGTTGGAGACTCTGTGGTGATTGCTTGCAGGTGAGCAGCAGGTTTTCCAGGAGAGTAGACAGGGACAACGATATGGCTACTGAAGGCCGTAGATACGCTGGAATGAAGAACCTAGAGCTGATGAGCACAGCCGAAAGGGATGAAGAACTTGTCGACATCAGGGCAAGGATGGATGAGATTGAACTGCGGATGCAACAAAATACCAGGTCAAGATGGGTATATGAATGGCTCATGAAGACTAAAGAAAAATGGCCAGTCAAGGAGTTGATGTCTAGAAGAAAGTGTAGGCTATTAAGAGGATGGTTGAGGCATGCTGAAAACCTCAACATACTAGAAGAGAGGGTTCAAATATGTGAACCAGAGACTGGGATAAATCTCAGTGATGCAGAGGATAAAATGGGATTAGCTTAAGATCTCAAGGAATGCCAGGAGGGCAACCCAGAAATTCCCAATTGCCAGAACGGCAAGGAGTTGAGATTTTTGCGGGATCTCATAGACTGTCATGAGGAGAGCCGGGGAATTTCACATTTCCAGGTGGGCAATGGATCGAGATAACTGCAGGATCTCATGGAATTCCAGGAGGGTAGCAGAAAGTTTCCAATTTTCTAGGTGGGCAAGGGAACAGAGATGGGATCAGTTGATTCCATAGACTATCAGGAGGGTAGCAAGGAAATCCCATATTGCCAAGTGGGCATGGATAAGAAGATGAGACTGTCTAAGGGTCTCATAAACTCAAAGGTGATTTTGAATCAAACTGAGGAGCTGACAAAAGAGGAGGATCAGAGGAGCCTTCTAATGATTGGGGGAATTCAGATATTCCTACCATTTGCCCAAGAGGAGGAAAAAATCTGTGTTGCAGATGCAACAACAATAGAAGCAGGATAGCTAGCTGAGACTCTCAGAGAAGAATTGGAGCAGATATCTGAGACTTCCCAAGAAGAAGAGAATGAGAATTCTAAGGAATGGCTCAATACTTTTAGCCAAGAAGTTGAGGAAGCTATAGCAATGAAGCTGACAGCAGAAGAAGCCAAAGAGCAGGCAAATAGATTGCTCACTCCATGGGAGATGGAACTAGATATGCTAGAGGATTGGCTGAACAATTCAGAGCCAACAGGTGACTGCCATGAGAAGGTATTGGCAAAGGAGAATTTTGAGGAATCACTTAGAGATTTTAGCCAAGGAGATGAAAAGGTGATGAAGACTGCAGCGCTGAACTTTGCAGCAAGGTGGTAAGTTAAGGCCACAGAAGAAGATGAAGAGGGTGGCATGGGAGATCATGGTGATTTTCCCAATTGCAGGCAAATTTTGCAGCTGAGGAGACTACAAAAGAAGAGCGAGCCACTGGAGCAGCTGAACGAATTGATCGATAAGATCAAAGAGCTAATGATCAGGTCAGCAAGGAGAAGCTGAGCATAGAATAAGAAGCAGTAGCAACAAAGAAGTGGAGCGAGGAGACAACTCCAGAATTTGATTTGGGATCCAAGAGGATTTCCAAAGCTGAGGGTGGAAGCTCATGAATTTTTTGGCTGAGGAGTATGATGCAGGATCATCTCTCCACGTCAGCCAACTAGCCAGCCAGCCACGTCAGTGCGTGCATTCAAGGATGAAGAGAGGCACAACCCTCGTTTTCAATTTTGAAATTGAATGTAATTAAATGTTTTAGGTTGTTGAGCCATGAGGCCGTGATTTGCATAGGCATAGAAGTAGGTAGGCCTTTAATGTTTGAAGGCTGAGATCTAGATCCGATTGTGGACAAGAAAACCCATTCAATGTAATTGAATAGGGTAGGTGAGTGTGGAGGGAAGAGCTCTAAGAGCCCCCTCATGTAAAAAGATCATTGTATCTCATTTTTGTAAAAGAGAGTAGGCACAGAAGAGAGTCTGGAAAGAGAGAGAAGAAGAGAAAGAGCCGAGACTCTATTAAAGTCTCACCTCAAGAACACCCTTGTAAAACAAGCATTTGCCATTTAATACAAACAACAGTTTTTCCTGCATAATTCCTGTGTTGAGTGAATGTCTTTGAGTGTTCTTTATATGCTGTGAATGTATGTTGTAGGTTTGCATTTGCAGGAGTTGTTTTGATTTCAGGCTTGAGAGGTCTTTGAGGCTTCACACTAGGAGGGTGTGATAGAACGCTGCGGGTTCTGATAGCCAGTGCATGGAAGCACTTCTAAACTCTGCGGATTTAGACAAAGGCATGCCAGGTGGGCATAGAAGCTGAAATCAACAATTTAGGGAAGACCTGTGAGGTTGTTGAACACCTCAGGAGGCAAGGCTATGGAGAAGAACACAGTTGCAGACAAAAACTCTCTTTGAGTTCTGTAAATCTCTACCAGGTGGGCATTGAGCCAGTGCAAGGAGTGCACAAAGGAAGAAATCTGCTGTGAGTTCAGAAGAGGAAAGAAGCTCTGAGGAGTTCTGTGAAGCTCTTCCAGGTGGGCATTGAGCCAGTGCAAGGAGTACACTGAAGAAGAAATCTACTGTGAGTTCTTAAGAAGTAAGAATCATCTAAGGATTCATGACACTCTTCCAGGAGGGCATTGAGACAATGTGCAGGTAGGCACAGAGAGGGAGAGAACTCTTTGAGTTCTGTAATTAGAAGAAGAATCCACTGAAGGATCTTCAGAGGGTTCCTGAACACCCTGAGCACTCAGCAAGAGGTTGCTTGAGTGAAGGATAGCCAGGAGGGCATCCAAGTTCTCCATTTGCAGGAGAAAGGAAAAAATAAATTATTCCCTTAAGGTCTGAGTAGTAGGAAGCTCAGAAGAGATAGCACTGTGTGTGTGAAGACTCTGCAAGGAGTGCAGAAGCCACATAACTCTTTGAAGAGTTCAGGGTTCCCTAAAGCTCAGGAGGGATACCGTAGTTCTATAAGCATAGGCAAGGATTCTAGTCATGGCAAGATCGCAGAGGAAAGAAGACAAAGGTCGAAGCCTTTGAGAATTCAAAAATTCTTCTAAGTCTAGGAAGAAAAGTGCGAAGCTCAAGAGGAGTATGGCTGTCGTCGGATCCAGTCAAAATATCTGGACCATTGGAGTTTACCTACGTCTAGGAAGAAGCAGGAGAAGTGCACAGGGGAGATGATCTGAACCATCATATCTTGAGTGAGGACCCAACAACCGTTGGATCTGTAGAGAGTTGCATGAGGTTTAAACCCTCACGCATACAGTAGTAGAGAGAAAGTCCCGAAGGAGTGTCGATATCGGGATTTCAACATTCAGAAGTTCGGGGGTCCGGAGGAAGAAATTTCGAGCACTCGACATAAGAATTCCTGAAATAGCGAAAGGGGATCTGAGCCATCCGTCTGCGGGAGGACACGTGTCATGGAATCGTCCGTTTCGGACATTCAGGCACCGAGACTCATAGAGGTGAGCGCCTAGACTTTGCGAGTGGCGAAGTCGCAAGAAGTAAGGACCGTCCATATGTGGAGGATAGGTGGCAGAGATCGGTGAAGTGCCGAAGGGGTCTAGGATTTTAGATCTCGTGAACTCAGAGGTTCTCAAGGTGAGAGCCCAGGCGTTGGGTGCTCCAAGTCGCGAAGTTGCGAAATCACGAGGAGCAAGGACAGCCATTGGATCCAGGTCGAGGGAGGACCATTGGATCAGAGCCTCATCGCGCGTATCGTGCATTCGGAGGTTTGGAGGTTGAGAGGACCTCTTCTTGAATACATAAGTTGTGAATTGCCGAGAGATGAGGCACGAGTGTGAACACGTGGCAGAACCACAAGGTGGGGCCCGCGTGGTTGACAGGCGGACACGCACTGCAGTGGGAAAGGAGTCAACCCTCCGTTGACTTCTCATGAATCAGAGATTCACAGGATAAGAGAACATGATCTCAACATTGAAACTCGTGAAGCGACGAGTAGCGAGAGGTGCTAGTGTTAATCCTAGCCGGTGGTCACGCGAGGAAGGCGCTGACAGAGAGGGAGCTATACCCATTTCGTGATCTCGGGTATCGTGAATTTGGAAAGGAGGAGTCAAGAGTTTGACTCATGAAGTCACGATATTGCGAGTTGTGACAAGTGCCTGGAGAATAGGCCCTTGGTCATAGTGTTGTGGTCGCTTGGGGAAAAGTGGAGCTCACGCCTAGTGTTGTTTGCACAGGGGAGATTCTGAAAGGACCTGTGGATCGATAAACTAAGATTCCAACAGGGAATCGAAAGAGTCGATCCGGCTCATGAAGTGAATGAGTGATCCTTAAGACCAGGAGGTCGCACAGAGACTCTATCGAGGTAGAGGTGGCATCTGCGTCACAATCTTGGTGTGAACACATCATACATATTCTAAATCTTCTCTATGTGAAATTGGATGAGTACCTAAAAACACCTAATGATCTTAAGAACCTTAGAGGGTATTGAGCTTATCGTTTTGTGAATGGTTTCCTTACCATTAGCATACGCGTTGATCACCTTTGGGGTATGCCTTAGTCATTTTATAATTTTGGAGTTTTTATTCTTACCTACCACCTCCACGATCACTCATGAAACTAAAACTTTGATATAACTTGAAATATGAACGCTATCCCATATTTTCATATCACAGTCTAATCGTTGTTGTATAGGACTGTCAACCATGCTCTAAACAAATTACTCCCTCATCCTACTGAATTAAGATCACATTCATTGCCTCAGTGGCGGTGCTTCATTTTTGGGTTAGGTTGTCACTACAAGAGGTGGTTTTCAATTACGCATGTCCTCTGGTTCAACATTCACTCAAAATCCCAGGTGGTGGCTATGGTGGCTTTCTCTCGACACCTTAGTTATCGGGTCACCTCTGAAAATGAATATCTTATCCTTCATATCGAGTGGTTTCAAACATACACCCCTCTTCACTACTCCCTCTGGTATATCGTGACCAAACCCATGGCCCCTATGGTAAGGATAGAGCCGAATGGCTCATAGACGCTTCTCTCCCACAATGATGTTGTGGACAATCTTGTGGTTTTTGGGTGGGTTAAGTTCATACAATCATTCGAGGGATTTAACCTGAAGGTCACTCATGATTTTGCTCAAACATTCGACGGTACTACGGCCTAGGTAAGCGATTTACAGTTGGAAGTTAGTGAGGACTCGATTGTAGGAGCCACAGGCATGTCCCGAGAAGGAGATCGTTGGTTCAAGAATCTCAAATTCGAAGGTATCCCTTGGCACTTGTTATTGATTTCCAATAAGTCACGATATGATTTCAAAGGTAAATCCATAGTTTTCTTTAAACCTCGATGGTATGGTTTCTTGTTAATAATCAAGCAATTTTTCACCTAGGAGGGACGATATGCTTTAGTATTCCTGTTTCATATTCATTTTCTAATGGTTTTCTTAGCGTTTGGTTTAAACATGCCATTCTATCTGCTTAAAGGCCTTCAAAAAATGGCTATATTTTACCAGAGGAAAAAAATTAATGCACATTCCAGCCTTTTTCATCATGGCCTAATTCAAATATTGGTCATTTCACAATTCTCAAAGGTTGGGGATAACTGGCAAGATTTTGTGGATAGGAATGGTCTCACTCCACTCAGACCTGAAACCGCTATCGACTCACCCCTACATTTTGATGAGCCCACCATCCCCTACCCATCGATTCATTCTCTGAGATACCTTCATGTCGAATTGCAAGAAGAATCTATGTCACTTACCGAAACCCTTATTGATTTTCATAAATTGCCTAGAGGCAGACACTAGAGGCGAGATTTTGTTCCTTAAAAATCCCTAGAAGATGTGTTGGGTAAATTAAAGAACAAGGTCCTTCTTTATCCTAATCCCAGGCAAGATGTGGTTGATTTAAATAAAATTAAAACTAAGAAACAGGGATGAATTAAAACACAGAGGGTTTCAGATTTTGATTTCAAGAACAAAAGATCTGACCGACTCCTTTCCAGAATGGTAAGAAATAGACATCACAATCGTAAAAAACCTATCCCTATTATTGATGTTGAAGACCAGGTTTTTGTTGATGATACCAGTGCTGATGTACCTCAGTGTGATTTTGTGTCCAATTTTCCTCCTTTTTTAAAGGAACAAGAAGGTTTCCCAGGTATTCAGTATGATATAAAAAGGATCATGGAACAAGGTAAATCTCCCAGTACAGATCAGACTTGTCGATTACCAAATCTAGAACCAGTGTATTGTGAGAATTGTTTTGACTGGATCAAAATATACTATTGAGATATTCCTTACCTATAGGCACAGTTGAATCAAGTGATTACTCAGAACTCAGTTCTTGAAAGGGAAAACAATGATCTCTGAGCTTGCATTCATTCGAATTCACACAGAGCCAACAAGCGTTTCAAGAGATCAAGAAATGTGGTTATTAAAAACTCCACCAGTTTCAATGCTATTATAAACTCAGATTTGTCTGATGTTTCTCTTTCAAATTTCTAATTGGTAAATAGTTTTCTTGTAATTCATGATTTGATTTTTTTTGGATAATAAATAAATTTGTTTTGATTTTGTTTTTATTTAGACCAACTAAAAAATCGAAGATTCTGTAGCTTTTATTTTAAATTATTTATTTGATTATTGTCTAATTTAGATTTCATTTTTTGTCTCAAGTGAACAATAGGTCAATGTGCAACGATTAATGGAATGGGTTAAAAGTTGGGCATATAATGGACTTGTAATTTTCATTTTTTTTTAAAACAATGTTTTAATGATGTAGTTGTTTTGGATTGTAAGATTTCGACTGAATTATCTTTTTGATCATTTTTTTTTAGTAAAATCTTATTAAAAAAAGGATCTGTCTCTATCTTGGATGATATGAGGAACATATTAGGAACTTATTTAAATAGTAGTGCTTTCCCAGTGATATGGGAAATTCCTCTTGTACCATATGATGGAATTATTTTTCTGAAATTGTATGGGATACAATTTACTCTTTGGATTTCATCCTTTTGTAGACTGTGCAATGTTATTATTGGTTCTCATGTAATTTCTGGATGTGCATAGAACTTTTCATGTTATGTTGTTCTTTACGTAGTTCATTATATTTTGGTTCTGTTGATATTTGTGACTGATCATCTATCTATGCATTTTGAGTTTACATCTAATGTTGGGTAGTTGGTAATACCATTTGCTGAGAGTTGGAGTTTCTTTCATTTTCAGTTATTGGACATTTTTAAGTCACATGAGATAAAATCAATTGTCTTTTTGTCCTCGTAGACTTGTTCCAGAATATAAAATACTTCCTTGAGTTCTTTCAGGAAGTATCATTCTTTCTTTTGTCATAGATTTATACTTGACATAGGTTAAGTGGATCTTATACACATACAGAAAGACGAAAATAGCTTAGTATTGTTGATCAATGTCAGGTTAGTTAGTTTATATTTTATTTGATTTGTTGATGTGCGAATGAATAAGGATTACAACATTTAAACAATAAATTATTTGTCCATTAACATTATATCATTAATAATCTTTTTCACTCATTGATTATTATTTCTTCATTTATAGTATAAAAAAATATTTCACTTTATTTGGCATCTTGTTTTAATCCATTAGTTGAAAACAATCATTTTCACGAGGTATTATTTAATCCTTGTAATTGTATATATTCACTGTATATAATACTACTATTAGTAAAAAAATCATATTAATTTGTTGATAGATAGAATTATACATTTAGTTATTTTACATTTGTTATTTATTTTAGAATCCTAGTTGGCTAACAGAGCCATAAAACCTGTCAGGGAAGATTATCCCAAACGGCTTGGGTTAAATAGACAACCCCGGTCCAGATCTTCCCTCCCCATTGATGGTGTGTCATAAAACCTTGTCAACAGGGTTACATTTTAAGGGATTAAGGGTCAATGGCTAAAGGATTTTTGGCTTAGGGGTTAGGTATTTTAATGGTTAATTGATTAGGGATTATATATGGTCGAGGGATTGATGACATCAATAAAACTTGCACATAATCATTGAGATCGTCCACCTCTCATTATAATCATGCGTGATTTCCATATGTAGAATCTTTGTCAGAACTAATCTCTTCAAATTCCATGGAACTTCGAATACACCCATCAAAAATATTGTCTTCCATCGACCCCTCATAGTGAGCAGTGAATGGGACCAACATTCAAATTTATTCAGTTTGCACCTGTATGCATAGAAAATTGACATGGTTAGAATAGACACATGCGTTTATGGTATGGGAGGGTTTCAATACTTAAGGATGTCTGATGTCCCCACATAATATTTGAGATCTCACATCTTTGCATCAATATTCATAATGAACATCTCATTGTCATTATTCGTCATTTCCATCTGTAGAATATGTGTTGGAACTCTATTGAAATGTCATGGAACTTCCAATTCACCCACCACAAATGTCATGGAACTTCTAATTAACCCACCACAAATGTCATGCACCAACCCCGCATAGTGAGAAGTGAATGGGGCCAACTTTGAAATTTCTTCAATATGTGCCTGTATGTGTCAAAATTTGACATGGTTAGACTAGACACATTCCTTGATGGTATGAGAGGGTTTCAAGACTCAAGGATGTATGATGTCCCCACATAATATTTGAGATCATCCACATTTTCATCAAAGTTCATCATGCACGTCTCATTATCATCATTCATCATTCCCTTCTATAGAATCGTTGTCAGAACTATCTTGAAATTTGACATGGAACTTCCAACACACCCATCACAAATTTCTTCCATCGAACCCGCACAGTCGCCAGTGAATGGGGCCAACGCTGAAAGGTTTTTCAATCTGTGCCCGTATGCGTCGAAATTTGACATGGTTATACTAGATAGTTTCCTTGATGGTATGGGAGGGTTTCAATACTTAAGTATGTTTGATGTCTCCAAATAATATTTGAGATCGTCCATGTTTGCATCAATGTTCAATATAACGGATGTCTCATTGCCATCATTCGTCATTGTCATATATAGAATCTTTGTTAGAACTATATTGAAATGTCTTGGCACTTCCAATACACCCATCACCAATGTCATCTTGCATTGACCTCGCACATTGAGCAGTGAATTGTCCTAATGTTGAAATTTCTTCAAACTGTGCCTGTATGTGTCAAAATTCAACATGGTTAGACTAGACACATGCCTTGACGGTATGACATGGTTTCAAGAATCAAGGATGTTTTATGTCCCCACATAATCTTTGAGATCGTCCATGTTCGCATCAATACTCATAATGGACGTCTCATTTTCATCATTCTTCATTACCATCTGTAGAATATTTGCTGGAAATCTCTTGAAATATCACATAACTTCCAATTCACCCACCACAAATGTCATACACCGACCCCACATAGTGTGCAGTGAATGGGGCCAATGTTGAAATTTATTCAATATGTTCCTGTATGCGTCAAAATTTGATGTGGTTAGACTAGACACATGCATTCACGGTATGGGAGGGTTTAAAAACTCAAGGATGTATGATGTCCCCACATAATATTTGAGATCATCCAAATTTGCATCAATGCTCATCATGCACATATCATTATCAATGTTCGTCATTGCCTTCTATAGAATCGTTCTCGGAACTATCTTGAAATTTGACATGGAACTTCAAATACACCCATCACAAATTTATTCCACCAACCCCGCACAGTGAGCAATGAATGGGGCCAATGTTGAAATATTTTCAATCTGTACCCATATGCATCTAAATTTGACATGGTTTGACTAGATAGTTTCCTTGATGGTATGGGAGGGTTTCAAGACTTAAGGATGTTTGATGTCCCCACATAATATTTGAGATCATCCGTGTTAGAATCAATGTTCAATATAATTGATGTATCATTTTCATCATTCTTCATTTCCATCTATAGAATATTTGTCGGAACTCTCTTGACATGTCATGGCACTTCCAATACACCCATCACAAATGTCATCTTGCATCGACCTCTCACAATGAGCAGTGAATGGGGCCAATGTTTAAATTTCTTCAAACTGTGCCTATATGTGTTGAAATTCGACATGGTTAGACTAGACACATGCCTTGACGGTATGGGAGGGTTTCAAGACTCAAGGATGTTTGATGTACCCACATAATATTTGAAAACATCCATCAACATTCATAATGGACGTATCATTTTCATGATTTGTCGTTGTCATCTATAGAATATTTGTTGGAACTCTCTTGAAATGTCATGGAACTTCCTATTCACCCACCACAAATGTCATGTATCGACTCCACATAGTGAGCAATGAATGGGGCCAATGTTGAAATTTCTTCAATATGTGCCTGTATGTGTTGCAATTTGACATGGTTAGACTAGACACATGTCTTGACTATATAGGATGATCTCAAGACTTAAGGATGTATGATGTCCCCAGATGATATTTGACATCATCCACATTTTCATCAATGTTCATCATGCACATCTCATTGTCATCATTTGTCATTCCCTTCTATAGAATCGTTGTCAGAACTATCTTGAAATTTGACATGGAACTTCAAATACACCCATCACAGATTTCTTCCACCGACCCTCCACAGTGAGCCGTGAATGGGGCCAACGTTGAAATGTTTTCAGTCTATACCCGTATGCGTTGAAATTTGACATGGTTAGACTAGATAGTTTCCTTGATGGTATGGGAGGGTTTCAAGAGTTAAGTATGTTTGATGTCCTTGCATAATATTTGAGATCGTCCACATTTGCATTAGCGTTCAATATAATGGATGTATCATTTTTATCATTCATCATTTCCATCTATATAATCTTTGTCAAAACTCTCTTGAAATTTCATGGCACTTCCAATACACCCATCAAAAATCTCATCTTGCATCGACCTCTCACAGTGAGTAGTGAATGGGGCCAACATTGAAATCTCTTCAAACTCTGTCTGTATGCATAGAAATTCGACATGCTTAGACTAGACACATGCCTTGACAGTATGGAAGGGTTTCAAGACTCAAGGATGTCTGATGTCCCCACATAATCTTTGACATCGTATATTTTTGCTTCAACGTTCATAATGGACGTCTCATTGTCATCATTCATCATTTCCATCTGTTTAATATTTTTTGTAGCTCTCTTGAAATTTCATGGAACTTCCAATTCACCCACCATAAATTCCATGCATCGACCCCACATAGTGAGCAGTGAATGGGGCCAACAATGAAATTTCTTCAATATGTGCCTGTATGCGTTGAAATTTGACATGGTTAGACTAGACACGTGCCTTGACAGTATGTGATGGTTTCAAGACTCAAGGATGTATGATGTCCCCACATAATATTTGAAATCATAAACATTTGCATCAAGGTTCATCATGCACGTCTCATTGTCATCATTTGTCATTCCCTTCTATAGAATCGTTGTCGGAACTATCTTGAAATTTGACATGGAACTTCAAACACACCCATCACAAATTTATTCCACGGACCCCGTATAGTGAGTTGTGAATGGGGCCAACATTGATTTTTTTTCAATATGTGTCCGTTTGTGTCACAATTTGACATGGTTAGACTAGATAGTTTCCTTGATGGTATGGGAGGGTTTCAAGACTTAAGGATGTTTGATGTCCCCACATAATATTTGAGATTGTCCATTTTTGCATCAATGTTCAATATAATGTATGTCTTATTATCATCATTTGTCATTCCCATCTATAGAATATTTGTTGGAAATCTCTTGAAATGTCATGTCACTTCCAATACACCCATCACAAATGTGATCTTGCATTGACCTTGCATAGTGAGCAGTGAATGGGGCCAATGTTAAAATATCTTCAAATTGTGCCTATATGCATTTAAATTTGACATGGTTAGAATAGACACATGCCTTGACGGTATGGGAGGGTTTCAACACTCAAGGATGTCTGATGTCCCCACATAATCTTTCAGATCATCCATTTTTTCATCAATGTTCATAATGGACGTCTCATTTTCATGATTCGTCATTTCAATATATAGAGTATTTGTTGGAACTCTCTTGAAATGTCATGGAACTTTCAATTCACCCACCACAAATTTCCAGCACTGACCCTGCATACCGAGCAGTGACTGGGGCCAGCATTGAAATTTCTTCAATACGTGCCTGCATGCATCGAAATTTGACATGGTTAGACTAGACACATGCCTTGACAGTATGAGAGGGTTTCAAGACTCAAGTTTGTTTGATGTTCCCACATAATATTTGAGATAGCTCGTGTTTACATAAATGCTCATAATGGACGTCTCATTGTCATCATTCGTCATTTCCATCTGTAGAATCCTTGTTGGAACTCTCTTGAAATGTCAAGGAACTTCCAAAAAACTCATCACAAATGTCATGCACCGACTGCACATAATGAGAATTGAATGGGGCCAACGTTGAAATTTCTTCACTCTGTGCCTGTATACGTCGAAATTTGACATGGTTAGTGATGGGTTTTCTATATGCACTAAATCCCTCAATTAAATTGTCAACTCGGGGTAAGTAAACTTAGAGTTGTAGCACTATATATTCCAAGGAAGAAAATCTAGAGGAAGTATAGTCTAACTAAGGATATGGTCTATCTGAGTGCTAATCTACTTAAGAAAATACTATCAATGAGAAAAACCTATCAAGGAACTTGAACTATCTATCCTAAGAAAATTTTAAACAATGGATCGATGGATTGTTCCAAAAGAAGAAAATGAAAACCCTACTTTGAACAAGTTAACCTATTTAATCTAATGAGCAAAAATAAATCCATCTATTTAATCTATTCAAATTAATGAGAAATAGCAACAAAAATTTAATCTAATCAATCTATTCAAATTAATGAGAAGCAACAAGTAAGCAAATAAACAAGCAAACAACTAACCTATTAAAACTTATTCGTCAAGTAAGCTAATCAAAACTGCTCAACATGTAACTAATCAAAACTATTTAGCAAGTGAACTATATTCTTAAGATAAAACTCATAATAAATTCTAATCTGCAAAGGGAAATCTTAACTTATTTAATAAAAATCATCATGACAATATTCAAAGATTAATCAACAATTATTATAAATCTACAATAACAAGAGACTTCAAATATGATGATTATGTCTTCGGTGTCTTATGACATCACGATGGCATCTAACAATTAGTGATAACTCAAGAGGAATAAATTCAATATTAAATTCTATGGAGAAATGGAAAGTATGAATCAATAAATCTAACGAGATCTTATCCATTGTAACACACTCGACCCCTAAGTTCTCTTTTAAGGGGTGGGGCATCAAAATTTCGCTTTCCTTAACTCTCTCTAGGTTACCCTTTTCTTCACATTGCAGGTTCTTCCGAACCCGCTAATTCTTTCCTGTCCCCTTTGAAGGATTTGAACAATAGGTGCTAGCTCTTCATGCTAGTCCCTTCCTTCATATGACCTCAGGCTATGACCACATGCCTAATCAAAAGGCGCTTCATGACTTTGCGACTTCAACTATTCTGTCGTGAGTCAGCCCACTCTCCCAACTTCTCGAATTCTGAACTAGAGCCTAGTGAGCACTAGATCCTTCCCTTATTCTCCACTGATGTGACCTCCAACTAAGACCCGAGGCCCACTTTCGAACATTTCTAGACTTTGCACTTCGCGGAATCAAAAGTTAGCTCACCGCTTCACGAATTGGGACTTTGCATTTTGATATTTTGCATTTCATGAAGTGGGAAGATTTCTTGCCTTTTTTCCCCGATTCTCGATCCCTGAAATCCGCTCGCGTCAGATTGATGGTCCACGACTTTACTTGATCCAATGGTCCAGGTCACATCACAACTTCGGGTTTCAGAGTTTTAGTCACACTAACACGTGATTCTGTTAGTGTCCTAACTTGCACATAGGTAGAACAATATATTTAGATGTCATAAAGGTCAATATTAATAATGCCTTTCAATAAAATAGAATAAGGCAGATGTAAGAAGACCTAATAGAAGCTTCCTCTTCTAGAATGATCTTCCTCTAGATGCTTCTTTTTAGTATAAATAGGATTCAAGGGTATGAGAACCCCAACTTGGATATTATTGTAATAGATCTCTTCTCAACTGGAGGTTGCCCCCTCGAAGAGGCCCGTGAACATTGCTTTCAGATTCAAAGTGTTGTTTCTGTTATTATTCTCTTATGATTTCAGTGCTATTGTGGTGAATGTTTTGGTTATATTGTTGTCATTCTTCCATTTCTATCATTTTATTTTTGTTCTGCATACATTTTTTATATGGTATATTACAAGTGGTATCAGAGCACTTTCCTCAGCAGAAAGTGTGGGTTAATTTTTTTTTCCAGGGTAGAGACGTATTCCGACGTCTTTAAGCCACAGAGATCTATCGTTACGTGCATAAACCCACAATTGAGGGATTCATACATGCAGGAAATACAAGTGGTACTTAAGCGCACATCTGTTGGCCACCCCTGTAACCCCTATTGGTACCCCTTCGAGTGGTAGCGCATCAGACAACACCTGTGTATGGATCAACCTAGATTACCTGAAGCCCTCTTTAGATAAACCGATCAGCCACCTGACTGCTACAGTGTCACTGAGAACAACACTTGAGAAGATACTCTCTAGTACATGGGTAGTAGGGTAGTACAACTAAGGGTACGGTCTATCCTCCTTAGTTAGTGCCCTGAGATATTGGGCCGAGTACTACTGTTGGACCCTGCATGTATGTCAAAGACCTATAGCATATGGTAAACACTTTTTTGTAGAACCCTTGAATACCTAACCCTTGGGGACAAAAACATAAACAAATTAAAACAGACAAGATCTATTTCCGCGCAACTGTGTTCGGGTTGCCAAGTAAATACACATTTCTTTCTGGTTAAGAATTTGGGCATTTCCTCTCTGTAGTATTCTTCGGACTAGATTATAACTCTGCAAAAAAAAAAAAAAAAGTCTAGAAATTTCTTCACCATTATTTGAGACCTATTCCATTAGATTCATCTCTTCGCCCTTATCACATTCATCCATATCATTTTTCGAAAAAATAAAATTGACCCCGCTCGCTCCTTTTCAGTTCCCCCATCCTCATGGCTCATACTCGTAGCCAAGACTTGGAAGATTTCTTCCACACCTTGCAATATGGTCTCATCGAAACCTAGCAAGAAGTGAAACAACTCAGTGCCAATGTTGCAACCATCAATACAACCATGCAGTCCTCAATGGAGGAAATCAAAGAAGACCTCACCACCTAGCTTGAATCAGTCTTTTCGGCACTCTGCAGCAAACTGCATATCCCTACAGATAACCCTTACTCTTCCTCACCTCCACATCCTGAAGGTGACCATTCCTCTCATTCCAATAACTTTTAGAGCCATCACTTTCAACATGACCTATGCCTTTAGCAGGTGGATGTGACCAAATTTGATGGCTCGGACCCCACTGGTTGGGTAACCCAAATGGAACATTATTTCTCTTTATACGGCATTACAGATGACTTGGCCAAACTCCGGTATGGTGTTCTCCATCTATATCAAGAACAGTGGCAATGGTGGCAATGGATAAAAACTTCTCATCAAGGGTATATTTCTTGGACACACTTTGTGGCAAAGCTTTATGAACACTTTAACACTGAAACCAACCATTTGGGTTGTTTGACAAAGTTGAAAAAATTAGGAACAATGGAATACTTTATAGCTACCTTTGAGCGCCTAGCTTTTAGAATAGAGGGCATGTCTGATGCCGTTTTCCGAGAGTGTTTTATCAGTAGCCTCAAGGATGAGATTCGAGCCCATGTCCTCATGGCTTAGCCTTAGAGTTTGGTGGAGGCTACTAAAAGAGATAAAGATGCACAACAAGTTGTATCCTCTCAAAATTGAAAAACCCTCCTTTATCCCTTGCCCTAAACCAGTAAATACCACTACTCCCTCTACTCCACTAAAGAACAAAAAATTGACCAGGGATGAAATGGTTGAACGCCAACTCAAAGGCATTTTTTATAACCGTGATGACAAATATTTCCTGGGCCACAAGTGTAAAGAACAATTTTTTTTTATGGCCATCTCCGATGATATTTCAGAAGAAGATGTAGAAACTCCCCTAGTGTCGGAGTCACCTGAATCCACTGACATAACCCCTCCCTCAAACCCTCCTGAAGTAGAACCGGTCATTTACCTCAATGCTCTCACTGACTTCTCCTCTCCCCAAAACCTCAATCTAATCAGTTACATCAAGCATCAAAAGATCATTACTCTAGTTGATAGTGGCAACACCCATAATTTTATTCATTGCCGCATTGCCCAATAAACTCATTGCTACATCCATGCCATCAATAATTTCCAAATCATGATTGCCAATGGTGGTTCCATGAAATGTGGAGGGCGTTGTGAAAATGTGCATGTCCAAATTGGTAACTACCACCTGAAATTCCATATGTTTGCTATCGACATGGGAGGTTGTGACATTGTGTTGGGTGAAGACTAGATAAGGACTTTGGGTCCCATTCTTATGGATTTTAAAGACTTAACCATGTAATTCGACCAGGAGGGCCACCAATATAGGTTCCAAGGCATCACCACCGGTTCACCTGAGATCATTAGTTCCCATCTCATTGAAAAGATGCTCAAAAAAGGTCATTCTAGTGTTATCGCCCAACTCCATGCCATACAAGAAACAAAGACACCCTCGGTCCCGCATGACCTCCAAGCCATCCTTTCTAAACACCAATTGGTATTTTCCACTCCCCAAGGAATCCCTCCTTCTTGTGGTGTTCATGATCATTCCATTCCCCTTGTACCCAGAAGCGTTCCTCCCAATATCTGTCTGTATTGTCACCCCTTTTCCCAAAAAAATGAAATTGAGAAAATGTTCCAGGAACTCCTTAATGCAGGCATTATCCACCCTAGTATGAGCCCCTACTCTTCTCTTGTGGTCATGGTCCTAAATAAAGAAGGTTCTTAGTGAATGTGTCATGAATTCCATTCCCTCAACAAACTTACCATCAAACACAAATTCCCCATTCCTATCATTGATGACCTCCTAGATGAATTGAATGGCGCCCAATTCTTCACTAAACCGGATCTTCGTTCGGGATACCACCAGATACATATGAAAGAGGCAGACATTCCCAAGACTTCCTTTAGAACTCATGAGGGCCACTATGAGTTTTCGGTCATGCCCTTTGGCTTGTGTAATGCCCCCTCCACCTTCCAAAGCCTCATGAATCATGTCTTCTATCCTTTCCTCTGCCATTTTGTCTTAGTTTTATTTGATGATATCCTCATCTATAGAAAAACCTGGACAAACCATCTTTCTCATGTGGATCGAGTTCTCCATATACTCTATTAGCACCAACTTTTCCTGAAACAGTCTAAATGTGCTTTTGGTGCCTCAGAATTAGAATACTTGGGTCATCTGGTTGGCAGGGATGGCGTTAGGGTGGATCCTAAAAAGATTGAAGCTATGCAAGACTAGCCTCACCCAAAGACTCTTAAGAGATTGCATGGATTTCTGGGCTTAACAGGGTGTTATTGCAAGTTTGTTAAGAATTATGGGAAGATTGCAACACCTCTCACTGCTCTCCTAAAAAATAACTTTTTCACTTGGACTCCAACTGCTTCTCAATCTTTTCAGACCTTGAAGATGGCCATGTGCACCACTCCAGTCCTTGCCCTTCCTGATTTGACAAAGACCTTTGTGTTGGAATGTGATGCCTCAGGGAAAGGAATTGGTGTTGTCCTTATGCAAGAGGGTCGACCTTTGGCATTTACCAGCAAGCAACTATCTGAAATAAATCTGGGCAAATCCATCTATGAAAAGGAAATGTTGGTTATTCTGCATGCCATTGATCTTGTTGATTAAGGTTATTTTTCATTGATGTCAACCCTTGAAGAAAGACCCGTAGCACAAAGGTTTGGGTAATGGACCCAACAGTGTTTGATGTAAATATGACTCATTATTTTTTTTTCATGGTTGATAAGAAGTAAATATGGATGAACTCCAAAGTGGTCCCTTTATGGTGAAAGCCCTCATGGGAAGATGCTTTGTGGAGTAAGAGAACCCATGCTTAATTGTGGAATAATGAGATGAAGGAAAGTGAATTTTCCAGGTAAAATATCCTAGATGGATATTTCTTGTCATTTCATTTTCGGTAGTATGTGGAACGTCACATAATTCCTCACGGTTAGAGAGTTATGGCCATGAGAAGTTATAGACCCCAGGTTTGGGTAATGGACCCAAGTTTGTTTGATGGGTAACGGTATGAGCTATGATATATTTTCAGATAATACTATTCTATATGGATCGTACATGTCATGCCATTTCTGGTGGTATGTAGAATGTCACATAAATCCTCACGGTTTGAGAGTTATGGCCTTACGAAGTTGGAGGACCCTCATATGTCATCTAGAAGCCCCAAAAGGTCAAAGTAATCA
>SNQJ01S0115593.1:65308-75350 GCA_010110895.2 Picea sitchensis
AAAACATTCCGTGGTTTTCTCCCGATTTGGGTTTCCACGTAAAACACTGGTGTACTGTGTATGTGTGTGATTGTTTATTTATTACTGCTCATTATTGGATAATAATTCTACATTGATATAACATTTAAAGAAAAATGATTAATATTACGTTATTACTGATTCACCCCCCCTCTCAGTAATCCAATAGATCTGTGGTGCCCTTATATATTAGGGCAACGTTTCCAGATTAAGACATACCATCAAAGCCTCAAGTATTTTCTGGAACAATGCATTTCCTCCCTAGAACAACAAAAATGGGTGACTAAGCTCTTTGGATATGATTATGAGATCATTTACAAGAAAGGCAAATACAATGTGGTTGTAGATATACTTTCCCGCAAATATGAAGATGAAGGATCCCTTTTTTCTCTTTCATTCATTGTCCTAGATTGGCTCCAAGCCGTTCGTCAGGAATGGCTACAAGATCCCAAAAGTTCGTAGCTGATCCAACAATTGCAGTCCAATGCTCCAACTTCCCCAGGGTACTCTTGGCTCCATGATGAACTTCGATACAAAGGTCATTTGTATTTAAGTAAACAATCAAATCTTAAATCCACGGTACTTTTTGAGCTTCATGCTACACCCACAACAGGGCACTCTGGGTTCACCAAAACCTATGACAGAGTCAAGCGTTCCTTTTTATGGGATGGTATTAAAAAGGACATTCATAATTTTGTCACTGAATGTGATTTATATCAACACAACAAGGGAGAAACAATCAAATCTCTGGGCACACTACAACTGCTCCCGATTCCACCTGCTATTTGGAAGGATATCTCTATGGATTTTATTACCGGATTACCCAAATCGAGAAATAAATCAGTCATCATGGTGGTTGTTTATCTCCTTTCCAAGTATGGTAATTTATGTGCCCTTCAACAACCATTTACAACATCCACGGTGGCTCAAATTTTCATGGATTAGGTCTTCAAGCTTCATGGCATGCTGTACTCTATTGTTTTTTATCACGACCCAACTTTCAAAAGCAATTTTTGGTAAGAACTGTTCAAGATACAAGGCACTGAATTGCATCTCAGCACAACTTATCATGCCCAGACTTATGGCCAAACAAAAGTTGTAAACAAGTGTTTGGAAACATATTTGAGGTGTTTTTCCTCGAAAAAGAAAAATCAGTGGGCTCAATGGTTACTCGTAGCTGAATGGTGGTACAAAACTTCATACCATAAAACTACACGCATGACTCCTTTTGAAGAAGTATATGGACAAAATCCACCTTCAATTTTCTCATACTTACTAGGTTCCTCGAAGGTCCAGGTGGTTGACCTAACACTTACAACTTGAGAGGCTATTCTCCGTACACTCAAAGAGAATTTGGTCATGGTATAGAAATGCATGAAGCAACAAACAGATCAAGGTCACTCTGAATGTCAATTTTCAGAAGGGGATTAGGTGTTTCTTCAACTGCAACCTTATAAGAAAAATTCCCTCAAGGCCAAGCATTTTCAGAATCTAGCGCCCAAAATTTATGGTCCTTATACCATTCTCAAGTGTGTGGGATAGGTCTCCTATCAGTTAGCTTTGCCCAGCCATTCGAAGCTAAATCATGTTTTTCATGTTTCATGCTTAAAGAAGGTGATTGGAGATAAGTGCCAAATTCAAACCAACCTTCCGGAGTTAGCTGAGGAAGGATCCATTTGGTTATAACCAGAAGTAGTTTTGGACCAGCGTGAGCGTCGCCTATGTCAGAGAACTATCAAGGAAGTGCTAGTCCAGTGGAAAGATATAACTCCAATAGATGCCACTTGGGAACCAACTACCATTCTGCAACAATTTCCTTATCTCAAGCCTTGAGTACAAGGTTGTTTTTAAGGGGGAGGACATGTTAGGGTCCTAACCCGCATATAGGTAGAACAATATATTCGGATGTAATAAAGGTCAATATTAATAAGKCCTTTCAATAAAATAGAATAAGGCAGATGTAAGAAGACCTAATAGAAGATTCTGCTTCTAGAAGGATCTTCCTCTAGATGCTTCTTTTTAGTATAAATAGGATTCAAGGGTATGAGAACACCACCTTGGATATTATTGTAATAGATCTCTGCTCAACTGGAGGTTGCCCCCTCGAAGAGGCCTGTAAACATTGCTTTCAGATTCAAAGTGTTGTTTCTGTTATTATTCTCTTATCATTTCAGTGCTATTGTGGTGAATGTTCTGGTTATATTGATGTTATTCTGCCATTTCTAGCATTTTATTTCTATTCTGCATACATTTTATATCTAGTATATTACATATTCTCCCATCACGCAAACTATGAACTTACAGATCCGACGGTCAAGGTGGGTCCCGATAGATCCTTGGATCTACAGTGCATATCACATCGCGACTACGGGTTTTAGACTTCAGAGGATCCATCCCCTTCACGATGATTACCAAAATTCGTTGAACTTGCGAAGAATGATGGAGTCGAGGTGTTAGCGCCTACAATCCTTATTCAAATCTAATGGTCGTGATAGACCTTGGATCCTCCCAAATGGATCTTGTCTGTTAATATTCCAAAAGAAAGGATATTCCCTTTTGATACTTGAGTCTCTCTATTCTTCCTGATCTTTGTTGGCTCTGAAAGGCTTAAGAGCTTTGCACTCTTTCTCTTAAACATAATGCTTGGAAGAATTCTTTTGTGCACCCCTTACGTTCATTACTCAACTCTAGGACTTAAGAGGTTATTGACCTCTACCGGCCTCATAGAGACTCCATGCATATCGACACTACCTCTCACGAGCTTAAAAAATGTGTTGATGGGTGTAAATGACACATCGTCAACTAGAAGAATAGTTCTGGTCCGGGGTTGTCTAAATAACCCAAACCGTTTGGTGTAACCTATTCTAACGGGTTTAATGGCCCCGTTAGCCAATCTAGGGTCCTAAAATTAATAAAATAAATGAAACTAATTTAAAATCTATGATTCTAACAAATGATATATTACTTACCAATGTTTATTAAAAGAAGCGTGAATATACAAATGATTATAAACAATCTATATACAATTTACAAGGTTTACTTGAAATCTTGCGAAAATGAATGTTTATAATAATGTTTCAAAATAAGATAAAGTAAGAACATAAATCTTTTTGTTGTTTTTTAATGTTTAAATATTTTAAAACAATAAATACTAAGTAAATACAATTGAAACAATGACACAGAAACAATCCAAGCTAATTAATGCAATCATCGTCTCATTCATATATACACAATTCTGAATAAAAGAAAGAAATGCACTTGCTAACCTCTCATTGATCAGTAGTACTAAGCTAAATTCATCTCTTTGTATTTGTATGAGCTCCTCTTAACCCATGTCAAGTGTAAACCTATGACAAAAGAAAGCATAATACTTCCTGAAGAAATTCAAGGAGGTGTTTCATATTCTGGAGAGAGTTTATAACGACAAAAGACAAATAATTATACATTTTGTGACCTTGAAATGTCCAATAACTAAAAATGAAAGAAATTCCAATTCTCAGAAATGGTGTTACCAACTATATAGCATCATATGTAAACTCAAAATAATTGAATAGATGATCAGTCACATATATAAACTAAATCAAAAGATAATGAACAACATAAAGAAAAACATGATATAAAAAATTATATGCAAAATAGTCTAAAGCTAATTCAATACAAATAAAGTTTCATATTCAAAACTTATATGAGAAACAATATTAACATTGCACAATCTACAAAAGAACAAAAGCCAAAGAGTAAATTGTTTTCTCATATAGTTTCAACAAAATATGTTCATCATATGGTCCAGGAAGAACTTTTGGTATAATGCATTCTTAAATATTGAAAGAATTAATATATAAATGACAACAATTAACCATGTATTGATAAAAAAGACTAAAGCTAATTTAAATCAATGCACAATCAATTATTTAAAGAATATGAAGATATTATAATGAAAATAAAACCATTTTACACATAGGACAAAATCCATTAAGCAACTTGGAATTCCATATTCTTCTTTGAAAATACTCGTCCATTCTCCCAAAGATTCCAACCATCCATTACTCCATTTGAAAAGAAGAAAAGTTTACATAATAAATAATATACAAAAGAGAAAGGATAAAAATCCTCCTCTCAATTTCCTAGATCCACATGGCTCTGAACTTTCTCATATATTTATACAATGAATGAATAGTCTGGGCGTCACTAATAATTTCCACCACCTAAAATTGTCCTCATAAAGAGACACAAATATATCTCAAATCATGCATTGGTTTGGGAAACTTTCTATCTGGACGCTAAATGGGTCCATTTGGGAGATGGGTTTTCAACCGTTTCTTCATATTCGCCACGGTTTCATTGCAATCAGTCCTGCAAAGTCATGTCTCTGTTCTTGACGCATTTCCAAATTTTATCTATTGTTGCTCATAAATTTATTTGCATCAATCCAATATTATTTTTGGATCAATCATCTTGAACACATTTAGATAATAAAATCAAGCCATGGTCAGATCCATACCAAATAAATGATAATAGAAACATGTGAAACAAAAATAAACCTAAATTAATAACCTAAAAATTGTGAATAAAACAAAATCTCGAACAATAAAATAAAAAATGAATTTAAACTAACTATAAGTTCTAAACAAACATTGTTTACAATTTTCTTTCAAATATGATCTTAAAATTCTATAAGCTTCAAGTTAATGGAGAAGAGAAAAATATTAATTTTGTTTTTTTTCAAAATCAAACAAATGATAGATAATTCTTTTTATTATTATTATTTTTATTTTGAAATGAGATGCAATATGAAAAAAAAAATTAATTAATTAATATCACCAAATGATTTTATGAAAATGAGAAACCAACCAAAATATTATTTGTTGAAGTATTGAACCCATTATTCAAAATAGTTAAACTTGTTAATGAGCAAAAGAAATAACACATAATCATAATTTAAACGAAAGTAAACAATTGATAAAAAATAACATTATTGTTTAAATTGAGATTTCTATGCTCGTTTCTAAATTTTGACATATACTCTTGTAATGAATGTCTCATACTATAGTGAATGTATTAGGTTTGTCTCAAAGCAATCCAAGGTATGAAACTATTTGAAAAGGTTGATTTTGTAGCTCATTATAATTATCAAGATTCTAATGGGGGGCCTTTAAATTTTGTAAAAAAATAGAGAGATTTGTTGGGGCCCAACAAATGATGACTTACTGGGTGAAGTAGTTATCCCTGATCTGGTAAGATTGCATCTCAGGAAGAAAATAATAAGTCTTGAAAAATGATTTAAGATCCCTGAAATAAATTCACTCTAAGACCATATAGTATTAGGATAAGCTCAATGTTATAATCGGACAATAGAATTTTCTTTGTAAGGGATTATAACCTGAAATAATGTCTTAATCAAAGATTCACGATGTTTATAAAAGAACTTCAATACCGTTGACAGAGCCACTACTGCCAACAGGCGTCCATGGCCTCGACAAGGATGTCATTTAACCCACTCAAATGCTTTAATCCCATCCAATAGTTGTATCCACATGATGTATACTTTCATAAACGTTAATTTAAAAACATATACTTGCTACCTCTTGACCCAACATTGCTTCACTACCAGCAGGTCTGTTTGGTACCTCGACGAAGTTGTCTTGGTATCATGTGTGCATTTACCCACTTCCAATGAATCTGTTCAGTACCCCGATGGGTTTACACACACTTCCCACACTTAAGTGATTCCAACCCTCTTATGCCACTTTTAAATAATAATACAATTATAGATTTCTTGATGACAAAGAGAGTGGGGTGATATTGGAGGTTAATTGGAATACAGGTGAATAGTTGATCATGTTATTTATTTTCTTTCAAAACTGGAATTTTTATCATGGTTTAGAGATTTTAGATTTCCTTTAAGAAATCATCTATAAAATGGGGAAGCACTTAAAAGTGATTCCTTAAGAATATGGATGATGTAAAAAGTTTAAATATCATCGTAATTCTCAAAGATTTAAACCATATCTTTGGTGTAATACTCTAGAAAAGACAATTTGAGGACAAAATGAAAGTGACGATTGACTTAAAAATCAATTGTCTGAGCTATATCTTAATATCAAGACCTCTTTGAACTATTTCAATTTGCTTGAAAAACACAAGTTTTAAAATAAATGCTTCCTTCAACAATAGCTCTTTGATATATTGATTCAAAAAGACAGATAAGAAGAAAACTCATTCAAAGCAATCAAAGAAAACAAAAAACACACAACAAACCAAATCAAATTTTATTAATGGGATTCAAAATTATAAGTACACAAAATCAAAACAACAAAAGAAAACTTTTCAGGAAACGATTTTGGCCAAAGATAAACTTGAGCTTTTGTATCCACTAGCATATCACTGTAAAATAAAGAAATAACTAAATCATATAAAATATCATGTGTGACCAAGTTCTTTTCTTAAGATAGTGATGCATGAGATTCTACTTTGACCAAGCATTATTATTAAAAATAAAAGAGACTAAAAGAAAATAGAAAAATCCTTATTAAGATGAGTGTAGTCCTACTCGTGGCAACTTGGGTCAAGGTTGAATTGATAGTTCAAATTTACTTATCTCTTTACTTTCCATTTAAAATTTTCATGATGATACTATGTTTTTGAAAAGAAATATTCAACGAAAAGAAGAGAGAAAAAGATTTAAAGTGGACTTCCCTGACAACATTTATATTATGGTTCTCTTGGTGTAACCACTTGTGTTCATAACTGCATTATTACAGAAATAAATATTGAGAAATAAAACTAAAGGAAACCTACTCTAAACTACTAAATAGATCAAAACGCTAAGTAAAATCGTATTTCCAATGCAGCCACAAGAGCATCTTCAATCTTGCAAGGCATAGAAAGTCGAAAATCAGAATAAAAGAATGTAGTATTTGCAGATACAAAAGAAATATGTGATGCTTACTTCCTATATATTATTTTAAAAACAAAACAAGAACAACCTTACCATTATTTTGAAACTTCTTGATGTATGAATCCTCCAACCATTCTGCAATTTGGTCGTGATATGGGACATAATGGCATGGAAGAGTGTAAGTAAGTTTGGAAAACTTGTCAATATTATGGGGACCTGACATAAGCATCAACTAAGGCTGAAGTGCCCCATCCTCTTGACAATTCTCCAAGTGTTCATCAATTTCTTCACATGGAGGATCTAAAAAAATCATGTAATGCTTACTTCCTAGATATTTAGGTAGAAAAAAGCAAGCACAACTTTATCTTTATTATGAAGATTTTTTAGATACAAATCTTCAATCCATTATAAGATCCTGTCATAAAAATTAGGATGCAAACTATGACTTTGATGAAATGGATATATCAATGGGGAACACATCATAAGATGATTCATGCCATCAATTAGATTATTGGTTTGAATGCTTCCTTTGATGATATTGATTGTTTCAAAATGTGAAGCATAAACATTAAAATCCGAACTAATCAAAGAACAAATAGAATATTTGATTTCCATAAGAATAAGTGCATTGTCGTTTTCAACAATAAATCGTGTAAAATCATCTTGCAACATGCCATTTTTCCATGTGAGTGACGAAAGTGAAAGAGCATAAATCGAACTTCATAAATGTTATGTTTGGAATTAATTTCACCAAATTTTGACATATCGAAAAGATTTGATTGTGATGGCAAAGAGTAAGATATTGTGGGTAAAGTATCAAGTCCACCAAAATCTAAGAATATATCAGGATATAAAGAGTAAAAGGAATCATAAATGAGCACATGAAAATAATATCTCGAGCTATGATATTTAACAATGGTATTCTCAAGACATTCTTGTTTACTTTCCTTAAAACTTTCACTCTGTTTTGGTGATAAATTCTTCAACATAATATGATCATCTAAATTTCTCTCCTGTATGATAGATAATTCAAAACTTTCACGAAAAACATCTGATCTTTCTTATGGATAAGGTATGATTTTTAGATGAGGGTTTAAGGTTTCTTCTTCCAATTGCAGATCTATATCTCTAATCAGTTTCATTGGAATGTTAGAATTCTTAAGATCATTTTCGTCACCTAAGTGTTCTTCAATAACTGAATTTAAGTACTGATTAGAGAAGGGGTTAAAATAATATGGACATTCATCTTGACCCAACATCGAATCTTCTTCCACGATGGTCGAGGACGGAATATACAATGATTCAGAGGAAAATCAATTTGATTGTCAGTAAGAACCTTTTCAATATATTCTACCTCCCTTGCTTGTTCAAAATTTTTGGATGGATTCCTCTCATCATGCGAACAAAATTCTTCTCGCAATTACTGATAGGATTTGCAACCGATTCATCATTCATGATTGAATGTGACTGGATGAAAGGGACACAAGAATCATAGAGGAGATTTAGTACAAATGACATGTGATGAAGATTAAATTTATAGAGAACATGATGGATTCTTGTTGAAAAGCCTTCTGGAGATGAATTTCCATTGATTAGTAAAGCCTGAAATTCTTCACATAATTGATTGTAATTATATTTTTCAAAAGAATCTAAAAATTCATCTACAAACTGAAACCAATCAATAATGTGATATGATAGAAAAGACTCAAACCAATGTTTAATCTGCCCCCTGAAAGTGAAAGTAAACAATCTGCATAAAACTTTTAAATCAAAAATATCATGCTTGATGCATTTACACCAAAACTTGTTAAGATGGTCTTTTGTAGATACATCCCCCCCACCATCAAAGGTGAGTTTGGACAAGAGAGAGATTGTCTCGTTGGGAATATCAAGTAATGAGAAGTGGAAAGCATGTTCCAACACAATGATTTGGGAAAGAGCCATGAAAAATTAAAAATTTGAAGATATTGACTCAAAATAGTTAGCTTGTCACTTAACCTACCATGTAGTGCATTATAAGATGACATAGAAGAAGGATTTATAAATATGGAATTATGACAGGTTGAGGGGTAAAACATTTAATCATTAAATTTACCTCGACCCTCCTTCTAGCGCCATTTGTTGATGGGCGTAAATGACACACCGTCAACTAGAAGAGTAGGTCCGATCCAGGGTTGTCTAAATAACCCAATCCGTTTGGTGTAACCTATTCTGATGGGTTTAATGGCTCCGTTATCCAATCTAGGGTCCTAAAATTAATAAAAGAAATGAAACTTCTCTAAAATCTATGATTCTAACAAATGATATATTACTTACTAATGTTTATTAAAAAGAAACATGAATATAAAAATGATATAAACAATCTATATATAGTTTAAAAGGTTTACTTGAAATATTGCGAAAATGAATGTTTATAATAATGTTTCAAAATAAGATAAAGTAAGAACATAAACCTTTTTTTTTCTGTTTAAATATTTTAAAATAATAAATACTAAGTAGATACAATTGAAACAATGACAGAGAAATAATCAAAGCTAATTAATGCAATCATCGTCTCATTCATATATACACAAATCTGAATAAAAGAAAGCAATGCACTTACTAACCTCTCACTGATCAACAATACTAAGCTAAATTCATCTCTCTATATTTGTATGAGCTTCTCTTAACCTATCTCAAGTGTAAACCTATGACAAAAGAAAGCATAATACTTTCTGAAGAAATTCAAGTGTTTCATATTCTGGAGCGAGTTTATAATAACAAAAAGACAAATAATTATATATCTCGTGACCTTGAAATGTCCAATAACTGAAAATGAAAGAAATTCCAATTCTCAGGAATGGTGTTACCAACTATCTAGCATCATATGTAAACTCAAAATAATTGAATAGCTGATCAGTCACAGATATAAACTAAATCAAAAGATAATGAACAACATAAATAAACACATGATATAAAAAATTATATGCAGAATAGTCTAAAGCTAATTCAATACAAATAAAGTTTCATATTCAAAAATTATATGAGAAACAATATTAACATTGCAGAATCTACAAAAGCACAAAATCCAAAGAGTAATTTGTTTTCTCATATAGTTTCAACAAAATATGTTCATCATATGGTCCA
>SNQJ01S0115593.1:76993-94202 GCA_010110895.2 Picea sitchensis
TATCACCAAATGATTTTATGAAAATGAGAAACCAACCAAGATATTATTTGATGAAGTATTGAATCCATTATTCAAAATAGTCAAACTTTCTAATGAGCAAAAGAAAGAACACATAATCATAATTTAAACGAAAGTAAACAGTTGATAAAAAATAATGTTTTTGTTTAAATTGAAATTTCTATGCTCATTTCTAAATTTTGACATATACTCTTGTAATGAATGTCTCATACTATAGTGAATTCCTTAAGTTTGTCTCAAATAAAGCCAAGGCATGGAACTATTTGAAAATGTTGATTCTGTAGCTCATTATAATTATTAAGATACTAATGGGGGCCCTTTAAATTTTGTAAAACATTAGGGGGAGTTGTTGGGGCCCAACAAGACTCTGGGCAACTGGGAGTGTGTACTTTCACCCGAGAAAACCGTGGCCAAGTTTGACGAAATCACAATCCACTTATTTTAACTTAAGCCACCACAGGGCTCAGACATTTACGTATACAAATCAGACAATTCCATACTTACTTAAGTAGATAATTTAAGAAATAATTAAGAGATAAAGTATAATAATTAAACACACATGCATATCCCTGATTCATTCACAGGATACCCAAATTTATTACATAGTTACATCTCAATTACACAAGGTATGAGAATACTTATCTATTACAGGTTGCAACCAACTAACTAACCATGGGTGTGTGCCTTTCCACCCAACCATAGGATCAGAGGCATTCATTCTTAGCACTCTAGCCACCCCCATGCCAAGCCATGATATCACTAGGGAATTTACGCCATCACTCAGAGAGACTCTCTCTGTCATACCAACCCTGCGTGGTTTATTAGATGCTTCCTCAGCATCAAGCTCACGTTCTGGTTCTTCAGGTTGTGTTCTCTACTCTCCCTTTTTGGTTTGCGCACCTCCTTCCGAGCTTCGCCCTCATCTGGTGTCTCCTTTCTCGCTATGTCTTCTGAGCTTGATCCCCTTGAATATTTCACTGTCCCACATGATCTTTCCATTTCAGGCATCATGTCAAACTAAAATCGAAGGTAAACGACGATCGACGGTTCATAGAAATTACGGGCCCCCAACATGCGTGCTCTTTACCAGAGAATTCGACCTCCGCAATATGGAAAGTGCTCGCTCGAGTCTAGTATAACTGGGATCGTTGATCTTCCAGCTTGTCGAGATCAACGACAAGGGTTTATTGCAAGCCGTGAACTAGCACGTCCGCTATTTTCACCTTTGCGCTTTGCAATGATTCCCCACCCTCGATCTTCGTTCATAGATCGATGGTTCATAGCAATTGTGGGGTTCAACTTGAATATCGTGCAATTTGACATTTCAGAGCCTCGAGCTCTAAGGTTCCTAGACCCAGGTCATGTGGATCTTCATATAAATCTTGGGCTATGATCCCCGCTCTTAGTCGAGTTTTTGGTTAAGGAAATAGGTGCAAGTTCGGAGTCTCTTAGACTACTAGTCTGAAGGGAACACCTTCGCAACTCGCAGAACTCTAAGCTATGAATCAAGGAAAAGTAACTTGTGAGGTTACCAAATCAGTAGATATTCCTAGAGGTTTTCTCTGACTCCGAAACAATGATGTAAATTCCTGGGGAAAGCACCTTCGAGTGATTAAACTGGGACGTATGGAAATTCAAGAAGAAATATAGGTTCTCAAGGGAACGAACGCATACTCATAAATTGATCATTTAATATAGAGAAAGAATCATTTATAGACATGTAAATACTCACATGCATCTATTATTTAAAATTCAAATCATAAGGAAAGAAAACACTTATCAGAACCATAGAGTGTGATGTGACTGCTAAAAGGGGTGCTCGTTTCCACCTAACTATAGGCTCAGTCACTCCCAATGGATTTACCATTGGACACCCTCAAGCTTAAGCCATGATGCTTTGAGATTCAATATCTTACTTCCAACTCAAAAAAAGTTAGGAACGAAGGTTACTCTCCTTCTCCCAATACATAAATATATAAGGATGAAGGTTACTCTCCTTCTCCTAGCTCAATCTCTATTTTATGTGATTAGAACTCACTGTTCCTCCTTCAGTCCTTCCTTGGACCTGAGAGTTTCCGCTCTCATCTCTTCATTTTTCCACAGGTCTTCCTCTGCCCACCACACTTCCTTTCTTTCCCTCCTCAACAATATTATGTGTGGCCCGAATTCCCAGTCCATGGTCAGGTCTGGAATCCTTACGGATGGTCGGTCTACCCCATGCCCTCATTAAATCTTGAGGAGGTATTCCCACCTACCAGCCCGACTGCAATTCATTCCTGGTTCAAAGGGTTGTTCTGATCTGAGCAATTAATTCCAGAAGGGTACTGGTTCGATGGAGGTTAACGAAACCATTCCGAGTCCCCTCCACCACCTTTCATAGCATTCGTGGTTTTTTCTTAGCACATCCCCTCTTTGATCATTCATGCAACACATAACCATTTTCTATTAAAATAACAAAATTTACATTCATTGACCTTTTAGACAAAGGTCTATCGAATCAAACATTCACACTTTTAGGTTTTCCATAGTTCCTTGGCCAATATAGTTATATTTACAGACTGGGGGAAATAGGGCGTTAAAATTCCTTCCCCCTTAAAGGATCATTGTCCTCGATGTTCTATATGTTAGAATGAAATGTATGTATAGGAGTAAACAAAATCAGATATGTCTGTCTCATGGCATCCTCCATTTCCCACGTAGCCTCATCTGGGCCAAAGTGTTTCCATTACACCTTGACCTGTGCAATGGTTGGGTTCCTGAGTGAGGTTTCCTTCCTGTCTAATATGCATTGGATTTTTGGCAGGAATTCTCCCTCCGAATCCACCTGGATCATAGATCAGTCAATTAAATGATTAGCATCATGTACATATTTCTTCAATAATGAAACATGAAAAACATTATGCGCCTTTACAGTGGGAGGAAGTGCTAGCCTATAGGCTATAGGACCCATTCTATCTAAGACTTCAAAGAATCCACAATACCAAGGTGCCAATTTGGCATAGGTTCCCATTCTCAAGGAACTTTTCCTGGGTCTAACTCTGAGATAAACATGGTCTCCGGTCTTGAACTCTCAGGGAGTTCTTTTCCTATCGACATAAATTTTCTGTCTATCTTGACCAATCTTCAGATTTTTCTTTATCTGAATTACTTGTCGTTCCATTTCTTTCAGCATGTCGGGTCCGATTGTAATTTTTTCCAGTGGGTTATTCCAACTGATTGGAATCTTGCACTGTCTACTATAGAGGTCTTCAAAAGGGGTTATCTTCAAGGATTCTCGATAATCATTATTGTAGGCAAACTCTACCAATGGTAGGTTGTCTTCCCACTTCTTAGGCTGATGCATTACATGCATCCTTAGCATGTATTCTACTATTTGGTTCACTCTTTATGTCTATCCATTATTTTGAGGGTGATAAGATGTGTTGAAGAACAATTTTGTCTCAAAACCAGCCATTAGGGATTTCCAAAATCTTGAAGTGAATTTGGTATCTCTGTCAAATACAATTTCTTTGAGCATTCCGTGTAGTCTACATATCTCCTTCATGAAGATGTTTGCAACATCTGTGGCTTTGTAGGCTGATTTGACAGGAATGAAATGGGCAGACTTCGTCAGTTTGTCTACCACGACGATGATGGAATCATTTTTCTTGGTTGAATTTGGTAATCCAATGATGAAATGCATGGAGATGGTTTCCCATTTCCATTCTGGGATTGGTAGGGGTTGTAACAATCCTTCCAGATGTCGATGTTCTACCTTAACTTACTGGCATTCTAGGCACTTAACTAGATAATTAGCTATGTATTTCTACRATACAGGCCAATAGAATTGTTTCCTAGTGGCCGTGATCATCGTCTGATATCCTGGGTGACCAGTATATGGTCTCTTATGCAGTTCATCCATTATGAACCTCTTCAAGTTGTCATAATTTGGAATATACAATATGTTTCTATAAGTCAACAACCCTTCCTTGAGCATCTGGTAGCCTTCATACTTTATCCCTGTAGGCTCTTGCCTTAGGTATGAAGTCACAGTCTTGAAGAATGCATCTCTCTCTTGTGCATTTATGACTCTTTCCCTGACATCTGCTTCACAGGTGCTTACAGTTGTTGATGAATCGTTTTTATACTTGTGATAAGGGAATCAACCACCCTATTTTCCTTTCCTTTTATGTGTTTGATTTCGAAATCAAATTCACGTAGGAGAGCCATCCACCTAGCTTGCCTATCAAATTGAGTTTCAGTTGATCAAACAGGTGCCTCAACCCACAATGGTCTGTCATAAGCACAAATATCCTTCCTAGGAGATAATGCCTCCACATTTTTAAAGCATGTACTATGGAAACCAACTCTAATTCATGGGTCACATAATTGATCTCATGCTCATTTAATTTCAGGGACACGTAGCAAATTACACGTCCCTCTTGCATAAGGACTCCTCCAAGTCCTTTTTTGCAGGCAAATGTACACACAAGGAAATCATTATCCGGGTCTTCAATCTTCAGCATGAGTGCATGGGTCAGGAGGTATTTCATTTCCTGAAATATTTCTTCACATTTTGATGTCCAAATGAATTTGATCCCCTTTTTTTGAAGGGCAGTGATTGGACAACCAATATTGGAAAACCCTTTTATGAAACTTCTATAGTATCCTGCTAAGCCCATGAAGGATCTAATATCTGATACATCCTTTGGGGTACGCCATTCCATTATAGACCTAATCTTATCAGGGTCCACTGCCACCTATTCCTTAGAAATGACATGGCCTAGGTAATGGACTTGCTTCTGAAAGAATTCACACTTTCTAAACTTAACGTAGAGTTGATGCTCTCTTAGTACTTGAAGTACGAGTCTAAGATGTTCTTCGTGATCCTCCCTCATCTTGAAGGTTGTTTTGTGGATTTCTTCATCCTTAATCTGAACTTGGTGGTAGCCAGACCTTAAGCCGATCTTCGAGAAGATGGAAGCACCTGCCAATTGGTTGAACATGTCATCAATTCTTGGTAAGGGGTACTTGTTCTTTATGGTTGTCTTATTGAGTTGTCTGTAATCTATGCACAGTCAGAGTGTGCCATCTTTCTTTTTCACAAACAAGATAGGCGCTCCCAATGGAGATACACTGGGTTAGATGTAGACTTTGTACATCATCTCCTTTAGTTGTAGCTTGATCTCAACCAGCTCTAGCATGCTCATTCTATATGGAATTCTAGATGCTGGTACCTCTCCTGGTGTAAGTTCTATTGAGAATTCGATACCCCTTCTCGGAGGTAGACCTGGTACCTCTTCTAGGAACATGTCCTTGTATTCTCTTAATATTGGGTGGTTCTCTAGGTTTGGTTTTTCATTCTCAACAGATTTCAGTACCTATGTGGAATATATGGAACACCCCTTTCTGCAATACTTTTTCATTTGAAGGGATGATATTTTTCTCACTCAGACAGGCTTCTGAATCCCTTGGAGGGTCATTTTTCTCCCTTCTTCATTTATACATTCTAAATTTTTATGATAACAGTCCAATTTAGTTTTATAAGAAGCCAACCAATCCATACCAATCAACAATTCATAATATCCCAGAGGAAGTATGTTAAGGGTCACTCGGATGGTCAATCCACCCATGATGAATTGATAGGCTGGTATGACCTCTGCCACCTTTCTTTTGGTCCCAGTGTCTAATCAAACCAACCATAGTTTAACATGTATGATTGGTTTCATTTTACACTTATCAACAGTCTGAGGGGCCACATAACTCAAATTAGAACATGGGTCAATTAAAATAGAAACTAGATGGTTGACGATCATACCTTATAGCTCCTCTACTGAAGCTTGGTGGTTGGCTTCATTATTGTCCAAGGCTACATAGACTCGTGGCAATATCCTATCCACATCATTGATGGTGGTATCTTCTTGGATATTCTAGATTATCTTACTATTATGTTGTCTATGTGGCCAATCCCTCAATCGATTATCTTCTCCACAACCCAAACATTTTAGGGGTTCCTTCTTTAGGTTATCGGTCTTTTATGGGACTATCTTAAAAGGTTTATTTCCACTTTGAGAGGGGAAATTTTTATGATATACACTTCTAGTAGAAAGGATCCTTCTAGAATATTTTCTATAGTTCTTAAATATTGAGGATTTAAACCCCGTATTTTGGAATCCCGAACTACTCCTCTTCTTCTAGTCCTCGTGAGGTCTTGTCTTACTCCCCAAATGTTCAAAAAAATACCTCACCTCCGGGATAGTTTCTTCTAAGTTATTTGGTTCATCGAACTCAATCTTGTCTCGGTAGGTCTGAGGTAACCCACTAATGAACCACTACATTTTTACTTTTTCATCTTTTATGTAGGGTACATACCTCAATAGTTCAAGGAATTTATTGACAAATTCATCTATGGTGAGCTACCCTAGCTTGAGTTCATAGAATTCCTTAGTCTTCCCATCCATGCATTTCTCTGATGGATACTGCTTCCTGAAGTATTTCTCAAACTGTTTCCATGATAAGTCCTTCTCATGGACTCCTTTCACATTCCTAAGGTCTTCCCACCAAATGGAAGCCTTTCCATTCAGGTTAAAGATGGTTATTCGAGCCTTCAAGTTTTCAGAGTAGTCATTGACTCTGAAGTATTTCTTTAAACCAAGAAACCAAACTTTATCCTCTTCTCCCTTTCTAATATCTCCATCGAAAGAGGGTGGTTTGTCTTTCTTGAATTCTTCAAGATCATGATTTTTGGAACGCTTCTGCTTCTTTCCTTTCTTTTGAGAATGTGATCTTTCTCTTCTACTAGAATATCCTTCAGATTTTCTAGCTTCCTTTCCAGAGGACTCTACCAATGAGTGTCCCCTGCCTCTAGGTTGGGCCTTCTTCGAGGCGCTTCTCCTAGTGTGGTCACTTATGGAGTCATGTTTTCAGATCTCAGGTGGACTTTGACTTCTCTTCTTATGTCGTCGGTCCACATGACTGGTTGTGTGTTCATGGTGTAGTTTCCTCTGTATGTCGAACAAGCTCTGTAGCAAGACTGCATTAATTTATGTTTTTTTTTATTTCTCCTTTATCAATCACTCATTGTCAGCCTTGCAACTCTATAATTTGGCCCTGAGGCCCCTTACATTTTTGTCTAGATATGGAGGGGTTTCCACCGCCCTCCTTTCGTCAGATTTGTTGTCTCTATTGTGGGAGCCATCCCCCACTTCATGACATGTCACCATCCTTTATTATTGAAATTTTCCCATGATTTACTGACTGCTCGAGAAAACACTTATTGTTAGCTAACGGTTTATTAGTTCATGAACAATACATGGTTCAATTTCTTAAATGCACACACACAGTAGAAAGTTTCATTCTTCTCTTTAATAACATTTTTAACCAGAATTTTAAGAAAGAGGTAAGGTAGAGTGTCACTCTTTTAAAAGTACTCCAAATAGATTTTTGAAGAAACTCGTCCATGAGCCCAAGCAGGCCAAGTGTTGTAACCATGATCTGATACCAATTTGTAACACAAATGACCCCTAAGTGATGTTTTAAGGGGCGAGGCATCAAAATTTCACTTTCCTTAACTCTCTCTGGGTTCTTCTTTTCTTCACATTACAAGTTCTTCCAAACCCGCAGGCTCTATCCTGGCCCCTTTGAAAGATTTGAACAATAGGTGCTAGCTCTTCATGCTATCCCCTTCCTTCATATGACCTCAGGCTGTGACCACAGGCCTAGTCAAAAGGCGCTTCGTGACTTTACGACTTCGGGTATTCTGCTGTGAGTCACCTGACTCTCCCGACTTCCCAAATTCCGAACTAGAGACTAGAGAGTGCTATATCCTTCCCTTATTCTCCACTGATGTGACCTCCAACTATGACCTGGGGCCTACTTTCAAACATTTTCGGACTTCGCACTGTGCGGACTCAAAATTTATCTCACCTGTTCGCGAATCAGGACTTCGCGTTTCGGGATTTCACGTTTCGCAAAGTGGCAAGATTTCTTTTATATTTTCCCTAAAATCCACTCACATCATATCGAAGGTCCATGACTTTCCTCAATCCAATGGTCCAAGTCACATCATGACTTTGGGTTTCATATTTTTAGTCGCACCAATGAGCGATTCTTCCGTCGCGGAAACTTCGAACTCATAGATCTGACGGTCAAGGTGGTTCCCAATAGATCCTTGGATATACGGTCTAGATCACATCGTGACTTTGGTTTTTAGAATTTAGAGAATCCCTCCCCTTCACTATGTTTACCAACATTCATCGAACTTGCGGAGACTGACGAAGTCGAGCCGTTAGTGCCTGCACTCCTTCTTCAAATCTAATGGTTGTGACAGACCTTGGACCCTCCCAAATAGATCTTGTCCATTCATATTCCAAACGAAAGGATATTCCCTTTTCATACTTGAGTCTCACTATTCTTCCTGAGCATTTTTGGCTCTAAAACGCTTAATAGCTTTGCGCTCTTTCTCTTGAACGTAATGCTTAGAAGAATTCTTCCGTGCACCCCTTACGTTCATTCCTCAACTCTAGGACTTAAGAGGTTCTTGACCTCTGCACACCTCATAGAGACTCCATGCATATCGACACTACCTCTCCTTATATTAACAATCTCCATCCTCCTAGAGACTCTGGGCAACTGGGAGTGTTGACTTGCACCCATGAAAACCATGGCCAAGTTCGATGAACTCGCAATCCACTTATTTTAACTTAAGCCACCACAGGGCTCGGGCATTTACATATACAAATTAGACAATTCCATAATTACTTAAGTACACAATTTAAGAAAGAATAAAGAGATACAGTATAATCATTAAACACACATGCATATGCCTGAGTCATTCACAGGATATCCAACTTTATTACATAGTTACAACTCAATTACACAGGGTATGAGAATACTTATCTATTACAGGTTGTAGCCAACTAACTAATCGTGGGTGTGTGCCTTTCCACCCGAACATAGGCTCAGACACATTCATTCTTAGCACTCTAGCCACCCCCGTGCCAAGCCATGATATCACTAGGGAATTTACGCATCTATCAGAGATACTCTCTCTGTCATAGCGACCTTGTGAGGTTTATTAGATGCTTCCTCAACATCAAGCTCACATTCTGGTTCTTCAGGTTGTGTTCTCTACACTCCCTTTTTTGTTCACGCACCTCCTTCTGAGATTATGCCCTCATCTGGTGTATCCTCTCCTGCTATATCTTCTCAGCTTGATCCCATTGAATATTTCTCCATCCCACATGCTCCTTGAATTTTAGGGATCACGTTAGAATTATATCAAAGATCAATGACGATCGATGGTTCACAGAAATTGTGGGGCCCCAACATGCCTGCTCTTTACCAGAGAGTTATATCTTTGCAATTTGGAAAGTGCTCACTCGAGTCTAGTCTAACCATGATCGTTGATATTCCATCTCGTTGAGATCATGACAAGGGTGAATTGCGGGCTGTGAACTAGCACATCCACTATTTTTACCTTCGCACTCCGCAGTGATTTCCCACCATCGATATTCATTCAAAGATCTATGATTCATAGCAATTGCAGGGTTCAACTTGACTATCATGCAATTCAACATCTCGTAGCCTCGAGCTCCAAGGTTCCTAGACCCAGGTCACGTGGATCTTCATATAACTATTGGGCTATGATCGCCACTCTTATTCAGGTTTTTGGTTAAGGAAATAGGCATAAGTTCAGATTCTCCTAGACTATCGGTCTGAAGGGAAAACCTTCCCAAATCGCAGAACTCTAAGCTCTGAATAAAGGAAAAGTAACCTGTTAGGTTACCAAATCAATAGATATGCCCAGAGGCTTGCTCTGACTCTAGAATGGTGATGTAAATTCCTAGGGAAAGCACCTTCAAGTGATTAAACTGGGATGTATGGAAATTCAAGTAGAAATATAGGTTCTCAAGGGAATGAACGCATACTCATAACTTAATCATTTAATATAGAGAAAGAATCCTTTATAGACATGTAAATACTCACATGCATCCATTATTTACAATTCAAAGCATAAGGAAAGAAAACACTTAACAAAACTATAGAGTGTGATGCAACTACTAAAAGGGGTGCTTGTTTCCACCCAACCATAGTCTTAGTCACTCCCAATGGATTTATCACTCGCCACCCCCAAGCTTAAGCCATGATGCTTTGAGATTCAATCTCTTACTTCCATCTCAATGGAAGTTAGGGATGAAGGTTACTCTCCTTCTCCCAATACAAAAATAGATAAGGACGAAGGTTACTCTCCTTCTCCTAGCTCAATATCTATTTTCTGTGATCAAAACTCATTGTTCCTCCTTCATTCCTTCCTCAGACACGATATTTTCCACTCTCGTCTCTGCATTTTTCCACAAGTCTTCCTCTGCCCACCACACTTCCTTTATTTCTTTCCTCAACAAGATTGTGTGTGGACTGAATTCCCAGTCTGTGCTCAGGTATAGAATCCTTATGGATGGGCAATGTACCCCATCCCCTCATTAACTCTTGAGGAGGTCTTCCCACCTACCAGCCCGACTACAATTCATTCCTTGGTCAGAGGGTTGTTCTGATCTAAGAAATTAATTTCAGCAGGGTACTGGTTTAGTGGAGTTTAAGACAACCATCTCGGGTCCCCTCCACCACCTTTCATAACATTAGTGGTTTTCTCTGAGCACATCCCTTCTTTCATCAGTCATGCAACACGTAACCATTTTCTATTGAAATATCATAATTTACATTCATACACCTTTTATATAAAGATCCATCAAATCAAACATTCACACTTTTAGGTTTTCCATAGTTCCTTGGCCAATATAGTTATATTTACAGACTGGGGGAAACAAGGTGTTACAACCATCATAGAAGAAATATCAACTATCCTGAAAATCCATGTGATCTCCCAATTTATGCATTAATCATCAATGATAAGAAAACACTATTATACTTAATTCAAATGCACTCTTATGCTAATGTAAGCAAATTCACACAATTAGAGACTTGTAACTAAAAATGTAACTCAAACTCAAACTTCAAATTAAAATTGCAATTTTAATCTAGAATGGAAATCTCGTAAAATAAGCTAAGATAATCCTATTATTAACAATTCAAATTGCAAGTAAAAAAATTCTTATAAAAACATAATTTAAATTCTACTTTTACCTCAACATACTACAAAAAAATTGATAATCAAACTAGATAAGAAAACTGAGAATTAAATGCATAAAACTCGTAACTATTAATCCATCGAAACTTTGCCAAAGAAACTCTGTACTCTGTGTTAAATTAATACTTTGTTTTAGCTATTCTATTTCAGCCCGCAGAAATTCAAATTAGCTTTTAACACAAAACAAGGTTAGTAGCTTGCAAGCTATTTACTAACGATTACAAAACACAACATATTAACAACTATCTCAAGCAACCTGCAAAAAGGAAATTTAAACAATTAAGTAATGAACAACAAACACACAACATGTAAAATGATAAAAACACATATAACAGGAAATGAAAGAAATGATAAGTGCACAACTAAAATACACACACTATCTATCTAAGTATTCACCTAGACCCACTGGTGCCCCCCCCAGCAGTTCATGGCTACTCCTCAACAACAAATCGTTAGCTAAATCAACACGGTTCTAGCATTAAATTAAAAGACGTAGTCTAGCACAAGTTTGTGGAAATGTCTTGAGTTACACAACAAAACGATGCTAAAAATTCTTGACACTTTGTCTGTCCACTACTGTTGTATTTATAATAATTACAATTTGAGAGGTCGACCACTGGAAGGGATGACCTCCTCTAAAAATGGAGAATTACATTAAATACACTATAACTTCCTTTGGCTTCTAGAAACTGAACGAGCGACTCAATGATCAACATAACTGCTTGATCCAAGATGTCAAGAGCTCAGTAGATGGAGGCCACGAGGGTGAAAAAAAAACATATCACCATTTTCCCAGCACGGGTCACCAATATAACAACCGCCAACTCGCCCACACTCCAAGTGCAGGATGCAGTGCCAGACACAGTCTGGGATGAAGTATCGGACGCAGTGTCGTACAAAGTACTAGACACACTACTGGATGGAAAAACACCTTGCGAATTTTCCCTGTGACACACAAATCAAGCATTATCTCCTCATAATCATTAAATCGAATTGAATTAAACTTAAAACCATCACAAAACATCAATTGCATATACTTGGTATAAAGTTATGACAAATTGATATCAAATCCTTCAAAACCTCTTCAAAATAGTTAAATACACATATAATACCGGTAAAAAATTATTTAATTAACATAATTAATTAATAAAATCATGAGCCCAACATTACCCCCACACCTAAGATTTTACAAGTCCCACTACAAACAAAAATGAATTTCCCAATATGAATAGACTTGTTGAGCAGGGGATGGATTAGCTTTAGAAGCTTCTTGTCCTGAAGACTTTGTCTTAGCCCTCTTGTAGTGTTTCAATTATGCACGGAGGCTACGATTGTCATTGGTCATTTGGTCAAGCAATATTTGGAGGGAATTCACCTTTTCCTATAGTATTTCATTGTCATGGTGGAGATGTCTATCCATGGTCTTCCTCTCTTCCAATTGTTGTAGCAACTGAACATTTTCCTGTTGTAAATTTTCAATGGCTGGAGTATGATCAGATATCTCAGAGGATGGCTTGGATCCCTTGAAGGATGTAGAAAGTCTATCAGTTTTGGGATCTGGTATAGGCATCTGTGAGGTATGAGTAATAGGGGGTTTATGAGGGGAAATAGGTTTATATTTTGTCTCTCTATGAGGCTCCAATTCTTCTGCAGACACTTCCCTAAGTATTTTATGAGGGCTTTCGATATTGGTAGATACTTGGATAGGGTCTGAAGTGATTGGGGTTTTTTCATAAGGTTTTACTCTTGTATTTCAGGCACTTTTTCGAAAATATCCTCTCTTGAATCAATTAGCTCCTCTCCTATTTGTCGGGAGTACAGGGAAGTCTTTTTGAATTACCTCTTGTAACTTTTTGGGTGTAGGATAAATAGATGTTGAGGGAATTGGAGAGTTATCAGGCTTCTTAATCTTCTTGTCCGATGAGTCTGCAAGGGTATCAACAAGTTTCTTGGTATTTTGTTTTGGTAAAGGGATAGCTTGAGTAGGAGGGTTTCAAGTCTTTGTAGAATGGGGGTTGGATGGAGTAATAGTCCCTATATCAAGTGTTTTCTTGCTGGTCTTGATTGTAAGATGGGGGTTTGAAAATTGATAAATGAACTCATCCCATGTCTTTCCCTATTTTTCCAACTCGGATATAACAAGAAACTTGATGAGGCCATGGTGGTATAGGCTGTTATGGGGATTGGCCACATTATTTCGTACTTGGGAAGACATCTTCTCAATACTTTTTAAGAAGTAAAAAGGGAAATTCAATGGCTTATTGAATTGAAAATGAGCTAATAATAGAAAATGGTAGGCTTTAAAAATAGAATATCTACCTTCACAAGTGATCATTTTAGCGATGACTAACAAAGGGTTAATTAGCTCATCCTTAATTCACTCCTTGGAGTATCCCTTAGCTCCAGTGACATTCTGAAACTTAGTTTTAAAGACCCTGTTGTATCTTGCTCATGGAAATTGGTGGTGTTTGAACGAATGGTCTCCAACCCTTGGAAGATTTGTGGCTGAGGCAATTGATTCCTTAGAGACCATGAAGGTGAGAGACCCCATGCGCGCCATCCCTCCATCGAATCCCAGGGAAAATTGTAGAGAAATATCGTCATCGTGGCCCTGTAGATGGGCCAAGAACAGTCCCCACCTACACGAAGGAAGACTTCCCTACACTGTGCGAACTCGGGGACAAAAAAGAGGTCAGAATAGGAGGACAAATCATATCGTTTGGGAATGGTGACAGTGTAGAGAATGAAAAAAGGGCAGAATTTGACAGAGGACGAGTGCAATTAGGTAGAGGCTGAGCGTAATTAGGAAAAGGGTGAGCACAATTGAGTAGAGGATGAGCACAATGCATAAATTAGATAACGATTTGAGCTATCCCTCCATTTTTGAATGCACCCAAGGTGGAAACAGTTGCATTCATTGATGAATTCATCACACATGAGTTCCCAAGTGTGAGCATGAGTGCGCCGATTTCGAATTCAAAGAGAATATTTTGGAGGAAATTGTAATGATGAAGTAGTTAGATCAATGTCCAAGTCTTCGATTCAGACATTTGATTATAAAAATGTTTAAGAATTGTATCATTTAATTCTCCATTTCCATTTAACTAACTCATCATACAACTAAACATCCAAATAAATTCAAACGATTCCTAGTTACCTGAAATCATGGTCATTTATTGTGTGTATACACCTCGTCTGATCCTTCATATGGTGTTTCATCCAGTTGTTCGTATGGCACCTCATATGGTCTTTCAAATGGCACCCCATACGACACTCCATATGGTATTCCTATGTGAAATGAAATTTGTTCATCTTGTAATGGATATTTTATCCATAACACTTAGTCTTAAAACCAGTTTTGACAGTCACAACGATCAAGAGAAGAGACAGGATAAGAGTGTTCCATTATTACTTGTTTTTCCATCGTGATCACACAATCTGTTCCTCTTCCTTGCACATTATAAGGCATGTAACCATAAATCTGTAATAAACAGTCTGTAACGAAAAACAAGTTAAGTGGTCTATCAAATAAATGTACAGCAACACAAAGGGAATATTTAGCATTTAAAAATAAAATAATTGTTGATATAATAGCCTGTATCATGAAAAAAATATACATAAATTTTTACAAATATTCCACTCCTTCTCATGGATTATATATACGAAGTGTTGTCATTTGTCAACTCATGAAACCCCTCCCCCACTCCCAAGTATTGTGACACCTCACAATAAAAAATATAGGAAACCAGTCAATTCTCCCAATAGCCGAAGATTTACAGCTTGTTCAGTGTAAATATAAATTTCACATATTGGTCTTACGAGACGATTAGAATATGGCCCCACCTGTAGGATAGAATATCCTACATATACCTAAGAAGAGGTAGGCGAGAGAGTTTCGAGATAGTCTCAATGTTAGTTCCCAATGGTAGATTTATGGAGTTCATTAACCTTAACTTAACCATACATACTTCATGTCAGTATTGTATACAAGTAATTCCATACATCAGGACAAGTTTGAGATTTAGGAATTTCTTAATTTTTGTCAGATTATCATCCTCACTAGGTAGAATGCCCCGATGCCAGTGAGCCTGTTCAATACTCTGTTGAGTTTACCTAGCCATACCACATGTCGGTACTTGCTGCCAATAGACCTGTTCAGTATCATGGTGGGTTATCTTCTTACACCCTCAAAGACTGGCCCTCCATCTTTTAAGGCTTTAATATAATATTTCTATGTGCAAGAATATGGGGGGGCAACTATGCAAACAAACATTTTTCTCTTTTCTTTTTTCATTGGGATGGTATTTATGTTAGAGGATGACTTTCCTTTATATATTCTGTATAGATTGTCTTGATGTAAGGGGTACTTAAGCAGACGTGGCCTATTTAAATATATGATATAATCAAGAATTTTTAGTGTGTAGTGTATGATACCATTGGGAAAGAACAAAAAAGTATCTCTAGGCTCGACTCACCTTTTTTTTAAAGTTATTTTGATGTTTCCATGGCTAACCGCTAATCCGACCGCCTTGTTACTCTTTAATAAATATACTTTACTCACTTACTCATGGTTCTTGGGAAAACTGTATGAGTAACCTCTAAGTTTGATGGTTACATTATCACTTCCTTATATCTAGTGGTGAAGGTTTAAGAGAAACTACTATTAAAGATGCCTTGAGAAAAAAAAGACGAAAATCTTTCCAAAAATGTGGCTAATTACAACAAGTAATTATTCAAATGATGCTTAGAAGATAAGAAGGTTCAAATATAGTAATATGTTTTTAAAAAATCCTTCCTCTAAATTACCTTGAAACTGTCTACTAATGGTGAAAATAAATACCCACAGAAATCTATAGAATTGTCTATCAAATTCAAAATTATTTACATATGTACAATCGAAAATTTAGAAAAAAATTCAAGAACAAGGGGGGAATTCCCCATCTACTAAGGCCAATTCCTTGTGAGTTGACATGACCTGTAGAAAATATTCTTTGGAAATGGGCCCGTGATAAAGTTTGAGTCGGTGTCCATTTACTACAAAGGAGACTTGTCCATCATCAATTGTTTTGATCTTCATAGCCCCATTGTCATACATGGTGACTACCTCGTAAGGACCCAACCACCGAGTGGTAAGTTTTCCTTTGAAGGTTTTAAATTGAAATTCAACCAACAAATCCCAATCACCAGGTTGGAAGTGTTTCTTCTTAATAAAATTGTCATGCCACTTGCACCTCTGGTTTTGGACTAATATTGTTCGTTGGTTAGCATATTTCTTGATCTCATCCAACTCATTTAATTGTAGGGTTCATTGTTTCTAAGCCTCATCTAAGTTTAATTCCAATTCTCTAGAAATAAGGAAGGTCCTTACTTGGAGTTATATTGGTAGAAGCACTTGTTTCCCATATACTAGATCATAAGGGGTATGCCCAATGGTGTTGCTCCAGGTGGTCCGATATGCCCACAAAGCCTCTGGAATATTATCAGACCAATCCCGATGATGCCATTGAAAAATCTTGGTTAAGATAGCTTCCATAAATTTGTTTGTGGACTTTACCTGACCATTAGCTTGTGGGTGGTATGGAGAAGACTTGCAGTTCTTAATCCCATATTTCTCTGTTAGTTCTCTCATCAGCTTGGAAGTGAATTGAGTGCCTTGGTTTGTAACAATTTCACGAGGAACACCGAAGCAGGTAAATGTGTATTCGTAAATGAATTCGAAAATGGATTTTTCTGTAGCCCTAAATAGGGATTTTTCCTCTACCCACTTGGTGACATAATCTATACAAATCAAAATATAATTTTTCTTATGAGATAAGCATGAAATTAGTCCTACAAAGTCAAGGGCCCATTTCTCAAAAGGTTCTATCATAAGTTGGGAATGCAAGGGAATTTTGTCAGGTAACGTGGGTATTCCTATCTTTTGACAACTATCACAACTCCTCACATAGTTGGAAACATCCTTGAAAATGCTAGGACAATAGTAACTTGAATGTAACACCTTATATGTTATACGTTTGTCAGAAAAATGGCCACCACATGGTCCATCATGACAAATTCATATTATTT
>SNQJ01S0115594.1:6792-17906 GCA_010110895.2 Picea sitchensis
GTTGGGGTTGTGGAGAAGAACATCTAATGAGGGATTGTCCACATAGACAGCAGAACAGTACAAGAGTCTACAATATCCAAGAAGCTACCACAATCAATGATGTGGCTAGGATCATGCCATAGATTTATGTAGCTTTGGATAATAAACAAGTTGACCACCAAGCTTCAGTGGTGGAGATGGAAGGTATGATTGCCAACCGTCTAGTTTCTATTTTAATTGACCTTGGTTCTAATTTCATTTATGTGGTCCCTCAGAATGTTGATAAATGTAAACTGAAACCAGTTAGACATGTTAATCCATGGTTGGTAAGACCAACCACTGGAACCAATAGAAAAGTAGCAAAGGTCATACCAACTTGCCAATTCATCATGGATGGATTTCCCACCCAAGTAACCCTTAACATACTTCCCCTAGGTTCTTATGACCTATTGATTGGTATAGACTGGTTAGTTGCTTATAAAACTAAGTTAGATTGTTACCATAAAACTTTAGAATGTGTAAATGAAGAAGGGAGAAATATAACCCTCTGAGGGATTCCGAAGCCTATCCGAGTGAGACAAATATCATCCCTTCAAATGAAAAAGTATTGTAGAAAGGGATGTCCTCTATATGCAATACAGGGGTTGGAATTCGTTGAGGATGACAAACCAAACTTAGAGGACCACCCCATATTAATAGAGTATAGAGAAGTGTTTGCATAATAGGTATTGAGTCTACCTTCGAGAAGAGATGTTGACTTATAGAACTTGCACCAAGAGCAGTGCCAGTGTCTAGGACACCCTATATGATGAGTACACCCGAGATAGTTGAGCTCAATCTACAGCTAAAGGAAATGATGGACAAAGGCTACATATGGCCCAGTGTGTCTCCATGGGGAGCATCATCCTTGTTTGTGAAAAATAAATATGGCACGCTCCGACTGTGCATAGATTATAGACAACTCAATAAGACAACCATAAAGAACAAGTACCCCTTACCAAGAATCGATGACTTGTTCGACCAATTAGGGGGTGCTTCCATTTTCTCAAAGATTGACTTAATTTCTGGATACCATCAAGTCCGAATCAAGGATGAAGACATCCACAAAACAACCTTCAGGACCAGATATGGTCACTGTGAATTTGTGGTGGTGCCATTTATATTAACCAATGCCCCCATGACTTTTATGTGCTTGATGAATAATGTACTCAACAAATTTCTAGACAAATTTGTATTGGTTTTCATTGATGATATCCTAATCTACTCCAAGAATAGAGAGGAGCATGAAGAACATCTTAGACTTGTACTTCAAGTACTAAGAGAGCATCAACTCTACGCTAAGTTTAGCAAATGTGATTTTTTCCAGAAGCAAGTCCATTACTTAGGCCATGTTATTTCTAAAGAAGGGGTGGTAGTAGATCCTGACAAGATCAGATCTATTATGGAATGGCCTACCCCAAAGGATGGGTTGGCCCTTGACCAAGTTTTGGAGAACCTTGGTCATGTTTGACCATTTTTGGGACTTCAACAGACTAGTCAAAGGCAGAGCGCAAGGTGAAGCGGAGATCGCGAGATCTCACCCCCTTTTCAGGTATTTTTGGGTTTAGGGTTTATGTAATGGGTATGGGATGTCGGCCCATGGGTTTACCCATGTTTATGCCCCTTTTGTAAAGTATAAATAAGTAGCTTGGTGATGTAAGTAAGGGAGACATGTAGAATTAAAGAGGTTGATGTGCTAAGTCAGTTGTAAGCTAAGTGCTCAGTTGTGATAAGTGTGAATAGTTGTGCATGTTGTGTTGAAAACTTGTAGAGCTAAGTGCAAGTGATCGTAAGAAGGCTTTGTTCTTAAACCTATCTCGGGGAAGGAGGATCTGGCGAGGTGCGCACATATCTCATGTCCTATGCAAAGTTGGTTTTGTGGCTCTGTGCATGTAAGAAGATTGACAAAAGACAATAAAGAAGAAGAAGAGTTGGTGGATGTAGCCCCACACTAGGGTGAACCATGTATATCCTGTGTTGTGCTTGCTTTGTTCATTATGGTTGTTATTTTATTGATGTGATTTATGCTTAGTGCAGTGATATATGTTAGATGCATCTGATATAATAGCTTAGTGCTTAGTGGTGTGAATGAATGTTAGATCTAATCTATTTATATATGTTAAGTGCTTGGATGTGTTAGATCTTGTTGAATACTGTGTTGTTCTGTAATTAGGGTTTTGATTTGCGATGTGAATAAGGGTTAAATACTAATGAAAGTTAACTGCTAAGTACTTTGTTAAGTACTCCGATCACAGATCTGTGTCCCAGCTAGGTTGTAGACACTTGAGTCCTGCAACCACCCCTGCCTCTACCTCGGGCGAGACTTCATCTGCTTCGCAGGTGTTGCCGAAAGGGTCGGTAGTTAGGGTTTTGTTGGTGCATTGTTGAAGCGTTGAACCCTAGGTCTTCCCGTGTGTGCCAAAAAATGGTTATGTTGCCAAGACCTGCAGCTGTGACTGCTAGGATCTGAAGAAAAGAAAAATCTCTGTAGATCTGTTGTTGTAGTGCACAGTATTCTACTTAACTTGTGAAGCTCTATGTTAAGAAAGGAATCAAATATGATGAAAAGAGTTAAGATCTTAAAGCTTTGTGCTCTGAGAAAGGTAAGATAAGTGAAATTTTTTGTTTCGAAAGAATGGATCTAGGTATGTTTGATAAATTTTGTCCCTGTCTAAAAACTAGGGCACAACTGGAAGAAAGAAGATTTGATATGAGTATATTTGATAGAAGTAATGAAAGATATGGTATTCTTATGCATAGAAAAAATGTTTGGACTAACAAATGGATGCAGGATCCTAGAAAGATTTTTTTGTAGGTTAGTTAATGTGATCCCAGTGCGCAGTACAGGAAATGTTGGGGATCATTTAAAAGAAAGAGAGGATTAACTTTTTGTTACAGTTGTAGAAGGCCAGTACATCTTGCTAAGGAATGCCTTGGTAGAGGTCCTAGTTGTCTTTGTTGTAAATCTATGGACCATGAAGTTTTGGATTTCCCTAGAATGATTGCTAAAGTTGAAAAGATGAATATGAGACAAGAAAACCATGAGACACGCCAAGAAACTAAAGATATGATAGAACCCCAGAAATAATCAGAGACTATATTATTAAAGATGAAAGAAACCCTGAATGATCACAGAGATGTTAATTTATCAAAGATCTTAAAAGAGAAAGAGTGTATAGAAACAAGAATAGGAGACTTCAACATAGACTGTGTTCTGGATGAGGAAACACATGTGAATATCATGACATAAATAACTTGGGAGATTTTGGGAAAGCCTGTTATGGTTCCTTCATTGGGAGGAATATGATTGTTTAAAGGAAATATGATAACCCTATGTGGAAGAATTACCTAGATACCTATGAGTGCTCATCGCACTTCGACGAAGGAATAATTTGAGGTCATTAAGTTTGTTGAGAACATTGCCTTGTTTGTTATTTTTCTAGGAAAAACCTGGATTGAGAAAGATTAGATACGAAGGAAACAAGAAGAGGAATATCTAGAACAGAAAAAGAAAGAATTAAGAAATTTCATGGCTAGGAGAATAGCGCACTTCCTGGAAGAACAGGAGGACAAGTCGAAGCAACTAAGGACCAGAGATCTAGATTTCGAAGTTGAAAGAACACAGGAAGACTTGAAACACTTGTCCATATAGGAGAGTAGAGAACCTACTCTAGAAAGAGAAGAAGTATTACTCTCAGAACCCTTGAACGACCCTCAGCAGTGCGAAGTTACTATGCTAAGAGCGGATAAGAATAAAAATGGAAAGAGGAACACAGTGACTGAAATCACAGTGAAGAAAGCCAGAAATCTCAGTAAGAAGAAAGAAAAGTTAGAAAAACTGTAGAAATTTTCACAGACAACTTCGCAGAAGGAAGGTTTGCAGAACTTGAACTTCGTCGGAATAGCAGAACAATGAATATTGGCACTTCAACACGGCGAAGAAATATGACCATTGGAGGCGTCCCGATAGTTAGACCGATGCTCCATAATAGCTACAAACGTAGTTATGACCAGAAATATCGCCATTGGACCGTTGGGACCGTGCCATAACGGATGGAATTGCAATTATTGAGGCATTCTTGTCCGTTGGAGGAATTGTTACGACACTGTCTATTTATCCCGTCGAATGTTGCACCGAGAAAACTTTTACGAATTGTGAGTATCCGAGCCCGCAGATAATTCATTGTTATCATGTTGTTCTTATTATGACCTCGCCACCCATTCTGTTATCGTGAGCCTTTGTCTACCTACCTGAGATATATGATCTTGAGTGTGTATGTCGAGTGAGCACAGTGCAATGGAAAAGTCCATAGAGGAAATTTTGATAGATTTAATGGCTGAGAAGGTCCTGTCCACAGGGGCACATGCCTCATCAATAGAAGGAGAAAGAACAACTGCTCATTGAACAGATTGGAGTTAAAGAAGCAGTCACTAGAGCACTTCGCTCTGTGACGGGATTAGAACAGATGGAAGAAGACCTAGTGGAGAGTCAAGTGGGGAAGCTTGTTGAAGCCATTCAACAACTCTAACAAAGAGTATCATAATTGGAATTACAAGTAGTGCCAAGCACTCCGCAGGAAGTGCGATACCAAAGAGAAGAAATTGCTTGAAGCACAGTCCAGAGAATCAAAGCATTGGCTTTAGAATGCAAACATCTCAACAGTCAAAGTGCACAGACTTACGAGCACCTTGCAGAGGACCCTGAACTACAGACACTGGAGTCACAACTCCAGGAGGAAAAGCAGCAACCAACATCAATACAAGCACAATTGAATCCATTTTCAGTGGTCGAGAGGTTGAAAACATCCCAGGAACAACGCACGGTTCAGAAACAGGTCCATGTCATCCAGAGTAAAGTCATGGAAGTGACTCAGAAGCTCTAGCCAGTGCAGGATGAAGCTTTCACAGTATTTGAGGAGATTGAAGGATGAGGTGTTGAGCTAGAACAAGTGGTCACCATGGTAGAATAGCGCTTGGAAGGATCAGTGATCGAGAAACTGATTCAAGAGTTCTTCGAGCAGGAGGCCTTGGTGAAGTAGTAGGTCGAGGCAGCTCGATCTAAGCTCGAGGCCTTTGAGGCAGAGCTACCCAGATCAAAGTGACTCAGGATAAGTCACAGGTGATTGTTGGGGGCATGTTGGCCCTTGACCAAATTTTGGAGAACCTTGGTCATGTTTGACCATTTTTTGGACTTTTTGGTCATGTTTTACCATCTCACCCCCTTTTTAGGAATTTTTGGGTTTAGGATTTATGTAACGGGTATGGGATGTCAGCCCATCGATTTACCCATGTTTAGGCCCCTTTTGTAAAGTATAAATAAGTAGCTTGGTGATGTGAGTAAGGGATACATGTATAAGTAAAGAGGCTAATGTGCTAAGTCAGTTGTAATATAAGTGTTGAGTTGTGCTAAGTGCGAATAGTTGTGCATGTTGTGTTGAAAACTTATAGAGATAAGTGTAAGTGATTGTAAGAATGCTCTGTGCTTGAACCTAGCTTGGGGAAGAAGGATCTGGTGAGGTGCACCCAGATCTCATGTCCTATGCAGAGTTGGTTTTGTGGCTCTGTGCATGTAAGGATATTGACATAAGACAATAAAGAAGAAGAAGAGTTGGTGGGCGTAGCCGCACACTGGGGTGAACCATGTATATCATGTGTTGTGCTTGCTTTGTGCATTATGGTTGTTATGTTATTGATGTGATTTATGCTTAGTGAAATGATATATGTTAGATGCATCCAATATAATAGCTTAGTTCTTAGTGGTGTGAATGAATGTTAGATCTGATCTATTTATATATGCTAAGTGCTTGGATGTGTTAGATCTTGTTGAATAATGTGTTGTTATGTAATTAGGGTTTCTATCTGCGATGTGAATAAGGGTTAAATACTAATGAATGTTAACTGCTAAGTGCTTTGTTAAGTACTGGGATCATAGATCTATGTCCCAGCTAGGTTGTAGACACTTGAGTCTTGTAACCACCCCTGCCTCTACCTCGGGTGAGACTTTATCTGCTTCGCCCGAAAGGGTCGGTAGTTAGGGTTTTGTTGGTGCTATGTTGAAGCGTTGAACCCTGGGTCTGCCCGTGTGTGCCAACATGATGTATCTAATATCAGATCCTTTATGGGCTTAGAAAGATACTATAGAAGGTTCATAAAATAAGTTTCCAAGATTGGTTGTCTAATCACTTCCCTTCAGAAAAAGGGTGTTAAATTCACTTGGACATCAGACTGTGAAGAAATATTTCAAGAACTAAAATACCTTCTGACCCATACACTAGTGTTGAATATTGTAGACACTGGTAATGATTTCCTCATGTGTATAGATGCTTGCAAGGAAGGACTTGGAGGAGTCCTTATGCAAGAAGGACTTGTAATTTTCTACGAATATAGAAAATTGAATGAGCATGAAATCAATTATGTGACCCATGATCTAGAGTTGGCTGCCATAGTGCATGCTTTAAAAATGTGGAGGCATTACCTCCTGGGTAGGAGATTTGTACTTATGAAAGACCATTTTGGGTTGAGGCACCTGTTTGATTAGCCAAAAATCAATTCTAGACAAGCTAGGTGGATGGCTCTCCTTAGCGAGTTTGATTTTGAAATCAACCACATCAAAGGAAAGGGAAATAGAGTGGTTGATTCCCTTAGTAGAAGTATGAAAATGATTCACCTAGTAGTGGTGAGAACCTATGAAACAGATGTCAGGGAAAGATTCATGAATGCACAAGAAACAGATGCATTCTTCAAGACTGTGACCTCATACCTAAGGTAAGAGCCTACAAGGATAAAATATGAAGGCTATCAGATGCTCGATGAAGGCCTGCTGACTTACATAAATAGATTGTATATCCCAAGTTGTGACGACTTGAAGAGGTTCATAATGGTCAAACTGCACAAGAGACCATATACTGGTCACCCAGGATATCATAAAATGATCACGACCACTAGGAAACAATTATATTGGCCTGGATTGAAAACAGACATAGTTGAATATCTAGCTAAGTGTCTAGGATGCCAGCAAGTTAGGGAAAAACATTGGCACCCAGCAGGGTTGTTACAACCTCTACCAATTCCAGAATGGAAATGGGAAACCATCTCCATGGATTTCATCATTGGATTACCAAAATCGACCAAGCAGAATGATGCCATCATGGTAGTGGTGGAAAAATTGAGAAATTCTACTCACTTCATTCCTGTCAAATCAAATTGCAAGGCGATATATATTGCCAACATATTCATGAAGGAGATATTCAGACTGCATGGTATGCCTAGGGATATTGTATCTGACAGAGACACAAAATTCACTTCAAGCTTTTGGAAATTCTGGATGGTTGGTTTTGAGACTAAATTGTTGTTTAGCATAGCCTATCACTCCCAAACTGATGGACATACAGAGAGAGTAAACCAAGTATTAGAATACATGTTAAGGATGCATGTAATGCATCAGCCTAAGAAGTGGGAAGACTACGTACCATTGGTCAAATTTTCCTACAACAACGATTATCAAGAGTAACTGAAGATGAGSCCTTTTGAAGCCCTCTATGGTAGACAATGCAAGATTCAAATCAACTGGAGTAATCCAGTGGATATAATTACAATCAGAATTGACATGCTGAAATAAATGGAATAACAAGTGATTCAGATAAAGCAAAATYGAAAAATTTCTTAGGATAGACATAAGAGTTACGCCGACAAAAAGAGAACTCCTAGAGATTTCAAGATAGGAGACCATGTCTATCTCATAGTTAGGCCCAKGAAGATTTCCCTGAGAATGGGAGATTGTGCCAAGTTGGCACCTCAGTATTGTGGACCTTTTGAAGTCTTAGATAGAGTGGGACCTGTAGCCTATAGGCTAGCACTCCCTCCCACAGTAAAGACACATAATGTTTTCCATGTTTCATTATTGAAGAAATATGTGCATGATTCTAATCATATAATTGACTTGTCTGTGATCTAGGTGGAGCCAGAGGGATAATTTCTGCCAAAGCCTTAATGCATACTAGACAGGAAGGAAACCTCACTCAGGACCCGAACCATTCCACAAACAAGGTGCAATGGAAACACTTTGGCCCAGATGAGGCCAGGTGGGAAATGGAGGATGCCATGAGACAGGCATACCCATTTTTGTTCACTTTTGTATATACAGAGAACATTGACAGATAGAACATTGAGGACGATGTTCCTTTAAGGGGGAGGGAATTGTAACACCCCTATTTCCCCAAGTTTTTAAATATAATTATATGGGCCAAGAGACCATGGAAAAATCAATATGTGTGAATGTTTTATTTGATGGACCTTTGTATAAAAGGTCAATGAATATAAATTTTGTTATTTACTAGAAAATGGATAAGTGTTGCATGACTATTGGAAGGGGGGTGTGCTGAGAGAGACCACGAATGCTATGAAAGATATGGTGAAGGGGACCAGGAATGGTTGTGATAACCTCCACCAAATCAATACCTTACTGGATTTAATTTCTCAGGACCAAAATAGTCCTTTGACCCATGAATGAATTACAGTCAGGATGGTAGGTGGGAAGACCTCCTCAAGAGTCAATGAGGGGATGGGTTAGAGAACCCATCTGTAAGGATTCCATACCTGACTACGAACTGGGAATTCAAGCCACACACAATCTTGCTGAGGAGGGAAAGAAAGGAAGGCATGGTGGGTAGAGGAAGACCTGTGAAGAGTGCAGAGGAGCTTCGAAAGTCCAAAACTTCAGAGTATGGCCGACCTTACTAAGCCTTATATTGGCCGAAGGTAATTGGGAGACTCGGTGTTACAGAGAAATCCCCTGTGGACAAGTGGATTCTCTCTTGGGATCTAGACTCCTAGCACCAAGACAGAAAGGGTGCTAATATTGGTTACTAACATCCTTTTAAATATAGCTAAACTAATGTATCGAGAAGAGGAATAAAGGTGTACCTTTTTAACGATGTTCATCCTCACACAGTCTAAGTTGAGCTTTGATCCCCAAGCTCCTCGATAAGTCCTACAAACCAAACAAAGACAGAACAAGCTTCCTATTCTACTAATATTAGCTTGAAGCCAGATCTATCTACTAGAGACAAGTTCATGTAGAAATAAACACAACCTTGAAAGAAACAGGCCAAGCACATATGTATATTAATGAGAACAATAGAGAATACTTACAGAACTTTGATGAAGGTGCAACAACCTCTCCCAACTCTCCTTGTCCAACCATTTGCTCAAGTAATCCACCTACAAACTGATTATGCTCCAATGATATATCCCTTATGAGATCATAAGTTTGATGCCTTCAATCTCTCCCTTCCTCATGAGATCATAAGTTGGGTGCTTCTCAATTTTCCTCCTTTCTTATGAGATCATAAGTTAGGTATCTCTCCATTCTCCATGTCTCTTTCACCATGAGAAGGCCTCCTTATATAATCTTGGAGAGACCCAACCACCTTAGAGATTCTTGGGATAGGTTGAGAATCCTTCTCCATCAATTGTGGATCCTCCCTAAGATCCAGCCTTGACCTGAGATTCGAATCAAACCAACTACAGAGATGAAGGGGATTTTCCCCTAATCTTCCTCAACAACCCAAAATTTGCTCACATAGGCCAATGCTCCCCCAAAAGGGTGCACATATAATTGAAACACTCCCGCAAAGAAGGGTAGGGAGTGCTAACACTCCCTGACAGTGGGTAGGGGAGCACTGCCCTTCAAAATTCATTTTTAAGTGGTTTTTTCCATGGCAAAATCTTTGTACTATTTGTCACGTGATTTCTCTTTCTTAAACCAGTCTTTGAAGGTGTCTTAAGTGTCCCTGTGATGTCGTTAGAGACACGACATAGGCGATATGGCAGTATGATGTTTGCGACACTTGTAGACAAAATGTGACACTTGTAACGATGAAAATAGGTCATCATTGAAGTGAGTAATTTTGATGTGTAACAGATTTCCCCCTAAAGTGCAAAGTTAGAAGACATAAACTAATGATTGAAGTACTTTGTAGACTTTTTCGAGCAAGGGTATGAACACATAGAATCTGGTAGAAGATGCACATAACCATCAAACAAATATTATGACATGTTTCAAACCCAAGGCAGGCATACCTATGCTTGAGTGATAAATATTTTCAAGGTATGGCCGCCATAATATACACTGCGGATCCATAATTATATTGAAAAAAAGGTATAGCCACTGAAGATACAATGCGGATCTATAGTTCCATGACATGAACTGATTGTAGCCACAAAAAATACACAGTGGATCTACGAGACGACAAGACATATCCACGGACCAATACAAAGTGGATCTATGTGATAGTATATGTGTCAATATTCAAGAGAAACTCCATCACAACCTAGGCAAAGTACATATCAGAGTGATCACTCAACCCAGGGTCTTCTTACCGATCCCGATGTAGTATGAATCTAACCATGTGAATAGATGTCCAAATGTCGAACATGGCTGAAACCACTTGATTACCGGTCAATGAGGTAAATCGTTAACAAGTGCGAGGGAAATCACCATTGATGTCAATGATTCCCAAGGTACCCTAGTACATTCCAGTGAATGTGAATAAATGAGTTGAATTCGAACATCTATGGAATCATCTGATCAGAGGTCAATGATGTAAATCCACTGTCGGAAGCGAGAAGGCCTGCCATTGAGGCATGCAGGTCCCAAGGTACTAACTAGTTTCTAAGTCTAGTTCCTGGATAATTTGTTGAGGTCGACAGGAATAGACTCGTCATAAGAAGGCCTTGATGTATCCCCCATCAACGACATGAAACTGACTTAGAGATGTAAATTCGTAGATCAAATGAACATGGACTGACACGGGTATTGAAACAGGAAATTTGTGATGGTTGACTCTCGAGGAAGATACTTCCATTGAACACTGAGGCACAATATCATAAACATGACATGGACCAAAACATGATAATGTAGTGGATACTGTGACTTTTGTCGGGTGACCCAAAGGAGTAAAGAAACTCAGAGGATTGGTTCAGTGCAGAGGTTTAGCAGATCAAAATGTATGCAAAGACAAAGAGTCATGTTCAAGGGAGACCGTAAGAGTGACTTGTGATGTTTTCAAAAACTTCTTGGCTTGCTTCCTTCAATT
>SNQJ01S0115594.1:23691-47995 GCA_010110895.2 Picea sitchensis
TTGTTTTAGTTTAATTCTTGTTTATAACTTTGTAGTTTCTCTTTCTAACCTTTCCTTTTACAGCTGTCATGCCTAGCAGAGCCCAACTGGGCATGTAAGCACCTTTTATTTGCTCACTTAGTGACGAATTGGGTGCAAACAATAAGTTAGCTATCTATCTATTCTCCATGTCTCTTTCACCATGAGAAGGCCTCCTTATATAATCTTGGAGAGACCCAACCAACTTAGAGATTATTGGGATAGGTTGAGGATCCTTCTCCATCAGTTGCAGATACTCCCTAAGATCCATCCTTGACCTGAGATTCGAATCAAACCAACTCCATAGATGAAGAGGATTTTTCCCTAATTTTCCTCAACAACCCAAAATTTTCTCAAACAGGCCAGTGCTCCCCCAAAAGGGTGCATAGAATGTTGCAATGCTCCCCCAAAGAAGGGTAGAGAGAGCTAGCACTCCCTGACAGTGGATAGAGGAGCGTTGCTCTTCAAAATTCATTTTTAAGTGGTTTTTTCCATGGCAAAAGTTTTGTACTCTTTGTCACATGATTTCTCTTTCTTAAACTAGTCTTTGAAGGTGTCTTAAGTGTCCCTGTGATGTCCTTAGAGACACGATATAGGCGAGATGGAAGTATGATGTTTTCGACACTTGCAGACAAAATGCGACACTTGTGACACTTGTAATGATGACAATAGGTCATCATTGAAGTGAGTAATTTTGATGTGTAACACTCGGTTACCAACGAGTTGACCGACAACGAATGGTTTCCCCTAGTGGTTAGGTGAACCTATATATCATCATCTAAACTGGGACCCAACTCCCCATCGCGAAGTAGCACGAGACACCGATCGAGAATGTTCGCAGATCCCCTCAACGATTGGATCTACAATGAGAAGACTTTGTCAAAGTTCTATTTCAACAGAATATAGATTCTATAGCATCAAACTCCCCCAATGTTGAAGTTACGAAGTAACGGATGCCATTGATCCAAGGGTTACGTGTACACACCTTGGCCATGAGATCGAAGGGCATGAAGGACAATCATACCAGATTGGCGTGGCACAATGACGTCATCCATGTGCCACATGTCACCTAGATTCGTGCATATCACATACCCTATAAACCGTTTGGAACGTGACACATGTCATCCCAGATGAGGACATGTGTTGCCCCTGACCCTTATACGTGTCAGCTCCTGGTACGTTTCCACCTAGACAAAGTGGTTGGTGAAGTGACTGAAACTCCAAGAGTCCATCCTAGTTGTTGACGTCGGGAGACACTTAGCACCAAATCCTGTACCCTGGAGGAGAGTCACTCCGGAGGACTTGAAGCTTGGTGCTTCAAAAATCCCCGAAACTCAGAGTAACAGTAATTTTGTTATTTGGGGACACATGGGGAGTGATCTGCTACTTTGGAGGATAACCACTTTGGAGAAAAGTGGAACAGGAACTCCTGAAGGCCCGGAGGTCAGAGTTCCCCTAAGCCATCGATCTCAAAGGACAGGTGTCAAGAGATCTGACACTCCAGAGGGATTTCCCTTCATAGGTTTGCATTTTTGAGTGCTTTGGAATTTTTCAAAGCTAGAATCCCAAAGTAAGTGTGGTTCGTTGATTTTGTAAGAAAACGGGAACCATTGATTTCCGTAAGCATACCCGAAATCTGTCGATTCGGTAGTTTGGAAGATTTATGGTGTCATAGGTTGAAAACGTCCAGGGCCCAAAGCTACAAAGCACCAAAATAGGCGCATGTTGTCTTGGTGTCTGGTCATAGTCGTAGTCATATGCGATTGTAGCTGGCGGGAAGAGGCTAGGCCAAGAATTCAAATCAGAAGGCTGGAAGTCGAATTTCTCGTTAGCTTGTGAGTTAGTCGAGGACCAAGTCCAGTCGCTGGGTTGGTTGGCGGATGGATTTCCACCATAGGATTAGGAATGCTGGAAGCTCTGGGATATCGGAGAAACTCAGGGAGAAGCATATTGAGTCAGATCCACGTGAAATCCTTGTGGCCCCGACCAATGAACACCTAAGGAACTTAGGGGAGGTATATCTGCCAACTCTGAGCTCGATTTTGAGCATGGAGACCGTTGTTGGGAAGCTCTAGACTAGAAGAATGGGATAGAGACCATGAATGGAGGATTTTATTTCTTAAGAAGTATGAAATTTTGACGCCCCACCATGGGTGTGTTACGTATAACAATTGGTTTTCTGGGCAATGTGACGATGAATAAAATTGTGGATGCTACCATTGTCAACAAGGATTATAACCTTCATATGATTAATATAGCGAATGCACTTGAGGGTTTGTGGACCAGAGAATCCAATGAGGGCATGCAAGAAAATGAGTGGGTCAACTTCAGGTGGGTCAGCGGGCTCATAGGTAGCATCGGGAAGGGAGGGATCTTCAACAAGGGGAACGGTCACATCTTCTTCTGGAACATCTTCGAAAATGGCCATAAAAGTTTTTTTTCCTTACACTTGTGCCTAGGAAATTATTTTTCATCACAATTATAGAAAATACCCTTCAGTTGGAGTTCATCCATTTCAGCCCTAGTTAATTTCTAGACCTTGAGGGGAGTGGAAAGGGGGTTAGGATTACTGGGTGGAGGGCGAGGAACAAAATAGGGTTTTTTGTTCTAGGAAAAAACAACTTGTTGGGACTCTTTAGCACGTTTAGTAGCTTCCAAAGAAGTCTGAGGGTAGGACATGAGAAGTTGGGATCATATTTCATCCTTTAGTCCATTGATTAAGCATTCACAAAATAACACATCTGACATGCCCTAAGTTCGAAAGGACAAATGCTCAAAAGTAGTTATAAAGTATTCCATTGTGCATGATTGTTTCAACTTGGTCAAATGACTGAGATAATGGGTATCAATGTCAAAGTGGTCATAGAGCTCTGCAACAAACTAGGTCCATGCAATATACCCATGACGTGAATTTTTACGCCATTTCCATCATTCAATATCTAGATAGAGGACATCATAGCGAAGTTTGGCCAACTCATCGGTAATACCATGCAGAGAAAAATAATTCTCCATTTGAGTGACCCAACCCGTGGGATCGAAACCATCAAATTTATTGACCTCAATGCGGGGAATACAAGGGTGACGATGAAAGGAGTTGGATTGAAAAGGTAGAGAATGAGAGGAATCAACAGCATTTGGTTGGGTCGAGGAGGAAGGACCCAAAGTGCGGTTCAAAAACTGGTCGATAGCAGACTGGAGGGTGTTAAATTGGTTCATGAATTTTTCCTCCATGGTGTCAAATTTGTGTTGGACTTGGGTTTGGAATTGTGTAATTCAGGAATTGGTAGAGCCAATCTCTAATGTCACATGGTGGATGGATTCCTAGACTTGATTGATGGAAGCTTGCATATCTTGGTTGCAAGTGGTGGTCATTTGGAGAGGAGTGCAGGTAAGGGAAAAGGGGTGGGTGAGACCATAGAAAAAGGACTTATAAGTTATAGGTACCATGACGATCAGGGAGAGAAGGGAAATATAATGGAATAGGTAGAAAAATAGGGAAACTGGGAAGGGGTCGGGTCCACAGAAAAAAAAGGATTAAAAATGAAAGGTATGATTGTGATTAGGGAGAAAAGGGGAATCTAATGAGATAGGTCCCAAATAAGTGTGCCAGTGGGACCACCATACTCTTTTTTTTACTCCTGCAAAGTTATACTCTGGCCTGAATAATATTGTTGTGATGAAATGCCTAACTTCTTAACAGGAAGAAATGTGTAGTAATTTCACAACCAAAATGTAGAAGGCATAGTTGTGCAACAGTAGATCTTGTCTTTTTTGTTTTTTGTTTCCGTCCCAAGGGTAAGGTAATTAGGGTTTCTACAAACAAGGGTTTTCCCTATGCTATAGCTCTTTGATATACGTGCAGGGTTCAAAAATAGTACTCAACCCAATATCTTAGGGCACCAACTAAGGAGGCTAGACCGTTCCCTTAGTTGTACTACACGACTACCCATGTACTAGAGAGTATCTTCTCGAGTGTTTTTCTCAGTGGAACTATGTCAGGAAACCAATTGGTTTATCTATAGAGCGATTCAAGGTATCGAGGTTGATCTGTATACAAGTGTTTTCTGATGCGCTACCACTCGAAGGGGTACCAACAGGGGTGTTGGCCCTTGACCAAGTTTTGAGGAAACATTGGTCGTGTTTGACCACTTTTGGGACTTCGACAGGCATGTCGAAGATGGAACGCCCAGACAGAACTAAGATCGTGGGATCTCACTAATTTTTCAGGATTGTGGACCCAACAAAGGGTTTACTAGGGTTTATGTAATGGGTTATGGGATGTCAGCCCATGGGTTTACCCATGATTAAGCCTTTTTGTAAATGTATAAATAATTAGCTAAGCGATGTAAGAGGTGGTGATGATAGTTGGATATGTGCACCATATGTTGTAAGTGTTAATGTTGGCTTAGTGAAAGAGGTTGTAAGTGGCTTTGTGCATACAGACTATGTAAAGTAGGGCTTTGTGCTACTAAGGAGTTGGTTGTGTGCCTTGACCTGATTTTGGGAAGGAGGATTTGGAGCACTGTGCACAGATCTCCTATCCTCTGCAGAGTTCGGCTCTGTGGCTTCATGCACAGGAGAAGATGAATGTAAGAAGATTGAAGACTAATAAACAAGAAGAAGTTGTTTGTGGACGTAGCCCCACACTGGGGTGAACCACGTATATCTTGTGTCTTGATGTGCTTTGTGCGATGTGGATTATGTTGTTTATCTGCTTAGTGCTATTGTTATAATGTATGATGAATGMATTTGATGTTGTTTCTTAGTGCTTAATGGTATTAAATATGAATAAATGCTAGATCTGAGCTAATGTTATGTGCTAAGTGATTGTAAGTGCTTGATCTTGATTGTTACCGYGCTGATCTGTAATAAGGGTTAATCTGTGATGTGAATGAGACTCATGAACTAACATTTATTGTTGCCTAAGTACCCTGTTGAGTGTTGTAATCACATATATGTGTCCCAACTTGTTGTAGACACCTGAKTCCTRCAACCCCCCTGCCTCTACCTATGGTGAGACTTCATCTTCTTCGCAGGTGTTTCCGAAAGGGCCAGTATTTAGGGTTTTGTTGGTGTGTTGTTGAAGCATTTAACCCTAGGTCTACCCCTGTGCCAACAAATGGTTTCGTTACCGGGACCTGAAACTGTGAGCTGAAGAAAAGAGAAAGATCTGTGCATAGATATTTTGTTGCAGTGCGCATTATTCTAATTGACTTGTGAATCTCTGTGCTAAGAAAGAAGCCAGATCTGAAGAAAAGAGGTAAGATCTTAAAGCTTTGTACTCTGGTAAGGGTAAGATGAGTAGAAATTTTTTCTTCGAAAGCATGAATCTAGGTGTGTTTGATAGATTTTGTCCTAGTCTGAATGGTAGGGAACAATTAGAAGAAAGAGTTGATCTGAATAAATTTGATAGAAATAGAAAAATATATGTTATTCCTATGCATGGAAATAATTTTTGGACTAATAAGTGGATGCATGAACCTAGAAAGAATTTTTGCAAATTGCAGGTCCAACACTGTGATCTCAGTGCGCAATGCAGGTAAGGCTGGGGCTCATTTAAAAGAAAGAGAGGATTGATATTGTGTTATAATTGCAGAAGATCGGGACATCTTGCTAAGGAATGCCCTGGTACAGGTCTTATCTATCTTTGTTGTAAATTTATTAGTCATGAGGTTGAGGATATCCCAAGGATGATTGCTAAAGTTGAAAATATGAACATGAGACAAGAAAACTATAAAGAAGGTCAAGAGACAAAGGATATGTTAGAGAATCGAAAAGAGAATGAATAAGAGAAATCTCAGACTTTGTTAGTACAATTAAAAGAATCAAGGGATGACCACAAGTATGTCAGTTTGTCAGAGATCTTGAAATAAAAATAGCGCATAGTTACAAGAATAAAAGACTTCGACATAGATTGCGTATTGAATGAACAAACACACGTGCATATTATGCCAAAAAGCACCTGTGAACTTTTGGGGAAGCCTACTATGGTACCTTCATTAGGAAGAATGGGCTTGTTTAAAGGAAAGATAATAACCCTATGTGGAAGAGTTAGTAATATACCTATGATTGATCATGGAACATCGACTGAAGAAGAATTTGAATTCATTAAATTTGTTGATAAAAGCGCCCCTTTTCCACTATTATTATGAAAGAATTGGATTGAGAAGGATCATATAAAAAGTAAAGTAGAGGAGGAAGCTACAGAACAGAAAAAGCAAGAACCAAAGGACTTCATAACAAAAAAAATAGAGAAACTAATAGAAGAACAAGAGGATAGGTTGAAGCAACAGAAGGCCAAAGAATTAGCTGTCAAAGTTGAAAGAACACAGGAAGGCTTAAAGAACCTGTCCGTGTAGGAAAGAAGTGTAGCCACCCCGGAAATAGTAAGAGAAGGGACATTAACCTCAAAATCTGTAAGAGCGCATAAACAGTATGAAGTCCTTTCACTAGGAGAGAATAATAATACAAATGGGAAGAGGATTCCAGAAATTGTTAGAGAAGCTCAGATCACAGGAAAGAAGGCAAGAAATCTCAGTAATAAGAAATCCAAATTAGAAAAACTATAGGAAGTTCCAAAGAAGCCTTCGCAGGAGGCAGGATTACAGGCCTTGAACCTTACCGGAACAACAAAACCACACAGAATGGGACTTTCCCATGACAAATCTGACTGCAATTGGGGGATTAGCCTATCCAATTACGAATATTAGCAGATGCAACAGAGGCTCGACTTCAGCGAGTCCAAGAAGAAAAGGAGCAGGCTATAGAATCCTTGAAGCAAGAAAAGGAGCAGGCTATAGAATCCTTGAAGAAAGAAAAGGAGGAGGTATTAGAGCAAATTCAAGTTGCGCAAAAGGAGAAAGATGAAATTCGGGTGATGTTTGAGGAGGACAATGCAAAGATACAGAAAGAAAAAGACTAGCTGCTCGCAGAGAAAACTGCGATCAAAGAAGCGGTGACTAAATCACTTTTCTCTGTGTCGGGCTCGAAACAAGAGGAACACAAAGTAGTTGAGGTCCAAGTGATGAAGCTTGCTGAGGCCATTCAACAGCTTCAAGCATGGATAATGGAGTTGGAGCTTCAAGCAGTACCTAGCACTCTGCAGGAAGTGTGCAACCAAAGGGAGGAAGCCGCAAAGAGCGCAATTGGAAGGATCAAGATCCTCACATTAGAATGTAATAAGTTGAGTGATTGAAGTGCACAGACCTATGAACACCTCATAGAAGATCTGGAGGTGAGGAAACTGGAATCAAAGCTCCAGGAGGTATCCACTGTGCAGGCGTAGCTGAAGATACTCACTGGGGTCGAGCGAATGAAGAGATCATAGTAGCAGCGCACAATCCAACAAAAGATTACTGCCATCCAGAGCAGAGTCATGGAATCATCACATAGACTACAGCTGGTGCAGGACGAATCCTGCATGATTTTCGAAGAGATTGAAGGACAAGGCTTGCGTCTAGACCAGATGGTTACAACAGTGGAACAATGCTTGGAAGGGCCTGTTACAGAGAAACTGATTCAGGAGTTCGTCGAGAAGGAGGCTTTGGTGAAGCAATAATTCAAGGTAGCTTGAGCTAAGCTCGAGGCCTTTGAGGGAGCGTTGCCTAGATCTGAGTGACTCAGGACGAGTCACAGGTGAGTTTTGGGGGCCAGTTGGCCCTTGACCAAGTTTTGAGGAAACATTGGTCGTGTTTGACCACTTTTGGGACTTCGATAGGCTGGTCGAAGATGGAGAGCCCAGGCAGAGCTAAGATCATAGGATCTCACTCTTTTTGCGGGATTTTGGACCCAACAAAGGGTTTACTAGGGTTTATGTAACGGGTTATGGGATGTCGGCCCATGGGTTTACTCATGATTAGGCCTTTTTGTAAATGTATAAATAAGTAGTTAAGCGATGTAAGAGGTGGTGATGATAGTTGGCTATGTGCACCATATGTTGTAAGTGTTAATGTTCGCTTAGTGAAAGAGGTTGTAAGTGGGTTTGTGCAAACGAATTGTGTAAAGTATGGCTCTGTGCTACTAAGGAGTTGGCTTTGTGCCTTAACCTGATTTTGGGAAGGAGGATCTGGTGCGTTGCGCGCAAATCTCCTGTCCTCCGTGGAGTTTGGCTCTTTGTCTTCGTGTATAGAATTAGATGACTGTAATAATATTGAAGACTAATAAAGAAGAATAATTAGTTGGTGGACGTAGCCCAACACTGGGGTGAACCATGTATATCCCGTGTCTTGATGTGCTTTGTGCGATGTGGATTATGTTGTTTATCTTCTTAGTGCTATTGTTATAATGTATGATGAATGCATCTAATGTTGTTACTTAGTGATTAATGGTATTAAATATGAATAAATGCTATATTTGAGCTAATGTTATGTGCTAAGTGATTGTAAGTGCTTGATATTGATTGTTACCGTGTTGATCTGTAATAAGGGTTAATATTGGATGTGAATGAGACTCATGAACTAATACTTATTGTTGCTTAAGTGACCTGTTGAGTGTTGTAATCATAGATCTTTTTCCCAGCTAGTTGTAGACACCTGAGTCCTGCAACCCCCCTACCTCTACCTCACGTGAGACTTCATCTGCTTCATAGGTGTTGCCAAAAGGACCGATAGTTAGGGTTTTGTTGGTGCATTGTTGAAGTGTTGAACCCTAGGTCTACCCCTGTGCCAATAAGGGGTTACAAGGGTGGCCAAAAAATGTGTTCTTGAGTACTACTTGTATTTCCTACATTTATTACTCCTCGACTGTGGGTTTATGTGCGTAATGACAGATCTCTGTAGTTTTAAGACTTCGAAATGCATCTCTACCCTGAAAAAAATTAACCCACAATTTTCTGCCAAGGAAAGTGCTCTGATACCAGTTTTAAGGAACCAGATCTAGTATATTAGCATAAAAGAGAAATAATGCAGCAAATAACACCAAGATAGCAACAAAATATGGAAATATTGTAGAGATAACAGTGGAACAAAAATTGTATGGAACCACAACGCTAGAATTATACCTTTATTGATAGGAAACTAGGTTAACTTTCCTCTTCGAGGGGGCAACCTCCAGTAGAGAAAATCTCTATTACAATAATTCTTCAAGACAAAAATTATCATACCCTCTACTCCTATTTATAATGAATCTATCTATCCAAAAGAACAATCTAGAGGAAGATCCTTCTAGAAGCGGAAGATTTTATTAGGTCTTCTTACATTTGACTCAAAATAAATTATTATTTTATTGTTATCCTTATTGTAAAATTCAAAACAACCCCTCTTAGGGTTGTGTCTTTTCGGGGGTCAATTATGTGTATAAATAGAGGTCGAGTTCCTCTCATTTTTACACACACACAACTCACCTTCTCTTGTGTATTTGGAGCATAGCAAGGAAGGTATAGCATGGGAGGTCTTGGTTTCTTGGTCTTTGGTATCTTAGTCTTGGTCTATTTATGGAGAGATATAATGTGACATTGCACGGGTTGAAGGAATCTATGATGAAGAATTGGTTTCTGGTTTTTCTCCCCCACGAGGGTTTCCTAGGATATATATTTTGTTTTGTGATTGTTTATCTTTCATTGATTCTATTACATGCAATTGTTAATGAATGTTAAAGAAGATAATTGTAAGTTCTAAAATTCTATCATGGTATTAGAGCAGGCTTGAATAGAAGACAGTTCACATATCTAGAATTAAAAAGGATCCATTTTTCTTGATAGGAGCGGTTGTCAGACAAGACAAGACCACCAAAAAGTGCTCCCTAGTGGACCACATCTTTTCCCTGGATCAGATCTTCAAAATCGAGAATTTGTGATTTAGGGGTAGGATGACTATCGGAACCAAGATTGATGAGAAGTTGGAGGGAGATAACAACTTAAAAGCCTAGAGGTACAGAGTATCCCTCCTCCTAGAAGAACATGATCTAGAGAAGTTCACTAAAGAAGAGGATTCATAACCAGAGGAATATGAGGCTAAAGAAAAGCACAAGAAGGATATGGTCAAAGAAAAGATGATTGTTGTAGACTCCATTAAGGACCATCTTATTCATCACATATATTCATTATCCAATCCAAAATAAATGATAGATTCCTTAACCTAGTTGTTTGAAGGAAACAACATCAACTGAAGAATGACCTTGAGAAATTAGTTAAAGAATGTGAGGATGCAAAATTTAGAAACCAACCACTCTTACTTCTCAAGAGTGAACCAGATCAAGGAGAAGATAGAAGCCATCAATGATATAGTGAATGGAGAATAAATGGTGATGACCACGTTGAATGGCCTCCTAAGGTCATGGGATGCATTTATTCAAGGGATATGTTCAAGAAGGAAGCTAACCAAGTTTTGTAGGCTATGGGAAGATTGAAACCAAGAAGAATCAAGGATGGAAGGAAGAGAACAAAAGATGACAGATGAGGATCAAGCCCTAGCTACCCACACAAAGAAAGGAAAGATCAAGAAAGAACCCTCCTCACCCAAGAAGTTTCAAAAGGGATGAAGAAATAACCCAAATATCATATGTTTATATTGTAATAAAATGGGACACATTGTTGGGAATTGTTCCCTCATTTAAAGACCAAGGGAAAACAAAGGAGGTAAAAGGCATCATGTTCATACAGTTGAATATGATGAGCCACCCAAGAATATTTCAAAGGAAGATGAATCAAGTGATGAGGAGTATGTTCTGATCTCAAGCCTTACAGGAACTGACACTCATGGAAGTGACATTTGGCTGGTGGACAGTGGTGCTTCCAAGCACATGACAGGTTATAAAGACTCCTTGTCTAACCTTACTCATAAAGATTCACTGCACAAGGTGAAATTGGGAGATGACTATCAATATCCGATCAAAGGAGTAGGAGAAGCCTCCTACAAGTTAGACTCAGGAAAGCCAATGAAGATGAAGGAAGTTCTCTATGTTATTGGATTGAAGAACAACCTTCTCTCGATTTCATCATTGGATGAGAAGGGTTACAGAGTTGCATTTTTTGATGGAGAAGTTCTTATGTGGCCTAGAGCGAAGACTTTTGATGATGTTGTGGTGATTGGAGTTTAAGAGGGAGGACTCTAAAAATTGAAAGGGCAATCAGATTCAACATTAATTCATGAAACTGTGAATCCCACTGAATTATGGCATAGGATATTTTCTCACCTACATTACAAGGCCCTACCGAGTGTGATCAATATGGTGACGATACTTCCAGAGATCTAGGAAAAACTAGACAACATGTGCAAAGGTTGTGCACAAGGCAAGAACGTGAAGTAGTCATTTCCCAACAACAATAACATAGCCAAACAAGTATTGGACATAATGCACTTGGATGTGTGTGGAATGATTCTAGCAACTTCACTAAGCAGGTATGTATATTATGTGTCTTTTATTGATCATTACTCATGTAAAACTTGGATCTACTTATTGAATGCAAAGAATGAAGTGTTTGGAAAATTCAAAGAATTTAAGGCACTGGTAGAAAACCTGACATAGCGGAAGATAAAGACCTTGCGATTAGATAAAAGAGGAGAATTCACTTTAGATGAATTCAAAGAATATTTCAAGGAATTTGGGATTAAGAGGGATCTTTCTACTCCCTACAATCCTTAGGAGAATGGAGTAGCAGAAAGGAAGAATCAGACAATCATGGAAGTAGTGAAGGTTATGATCCATGATCAAGATCTACCTATGCATATGTGGGAAGAAGCAACAAATATTGTAGTGTACGTGCAGAACATAAGTTCCCACAAAGTAATTGAAAACAAGACACCACAAAAGATGTTTTCAGAAGAGAAGTCAGAAGTCATCCATCTAAGGATATTTGGTTGCCCCGTATTTGTGCATGTCCCCAAGGAAAATAGGACAAAATTGGATCCATCTGGAAAGAATGGAATATTTGTTGGTTACAGTGACATATCGAATGCATACAAAATATCTATTCCCGGTCACCGGAAACTTTAGATTAGCGGAGATGTCACCTTCGATGAGAGTGCATATTTCAGCAAATCAAAACAGGACTGTGCAAAAGAGGTTCATGACAAGGAGAATGAAGTTACTAGAGTTCCAAAGGCATAAGAAGTTGAACCAAAGGAAGTCATTCATGAGGATAATGACATGGAAGAACCTCAGAGGCTAGAATAGATTCCTTCTTGCAAGAGAAGACCAACTTGGGCACAGGATCTCATCAGAGATGCAGAAAGATATGGTGCCCCAGAAAATTATCTCAGGGAAAGTAAGAAGTCGAAACCGTATTCCAGCTATGTGGCATGTTGGTGTGATATCATGGATGTAGAACCTTTCAGTTAAGAAGAGGGTGCAGAAAAGAGGGTATGGAAGGATTCCATGGGAGATGAATATCAATCCATAATAAAGAATGATGTTTGGGATGTGGTCCCCAGACCGAAGGAGAAATCAGTAGTAAGTTCAAAATGGATCTACAAGATGAAACATACAGCTGATGGAAGTATTGAAAAGTATAAGGCTAGATTTGTGGCTTGAGGATTCTCTCAGAAGGAGGGAATTTACTATGAGGAGAAATTTTCTCCCGTGGTGAGATATACCTCGATCAGGACTATACTTTCATTGGCCAAAATAATGAAATGGAAGGTGCATAAGATGGATGTGAAGACAACCTTTTTGAATGGTGAAATAAAAGAGGAAGTATATGTGGAGAAACCACGAGGGTTCAGGGTACATGAAAGGGAGACACATCTATGCAAATTGAAGAATGATTTATATGGATTAAAGCAGGCACCCAAAGCATGGCATGGCAGGATCGACAGTTTTCTGACGAGCTTAGGATTTACAAAGAGTAGTGCAGATCCTAACCTTTAATTTAAGGTTGTCGATGATGGTCCAGTAATACTATTGTTGTATGTGAATGACATGTTTCTAACAGGTGTGAAAAATCTCATCTCACACTGTAAGAGAAAACTAGCTACTGAGTTTGAGATGAAAGATCTCGGGATGATGCATTTATTTTTGGGTCTTGAGGTATGGAAAAGACAAAATTAGATATTTCTGAATCAAGGGAAGTATGCAGTGGAAATCTTGAAGAGGACCGAGATGTTGTATTGCAAGTAAATGGCTACACCTATGGTATCAAATATGAATTTGTTGCAGGATATGACTTCAGAGACTATGGATGTTACTTTAAATAGGTAGATGGTGTGTTTGTTGATGTACTTGATGAACACGAGACCAGATATATGTTTTGTTTTGAACACCCTGATTCAGTATATGGAGCAACCCAGGCAGGTTCATATGGTCGCAGCAAAACATGTGATGAGGTACCTTAAGTGTACATTGGATTATGGTCTCAGGTATGTGACAAACCATGAGTTCAGGTTATATGGATATTCAGATTCAGATTGGGATGGTAGTGTTCCTAATCAAAAGAGTACTCCAACATATTGCTTCAATCTAGGCCCCAATAAGGTTTCGTGGAGAAGAAGGAAGCAATCACGTGTAGCACTCAGTACAGCTGAGGATGAATATGTGGCAGCATGTGTAGCATGTAGAGAAGCAATGTGGCTTTGGAAGCTGTTGTCTGGGTTATTTTGTCTCAAATTGGAGGCGACCTACATTTGGTGTGACAACTAGAGTTGCATGAAGTTGTCATAGAGTTTGGTGTTCCATGATAGGTCAAATCATATCGAAATAAAATATCACTATATAATGGAAATGGTGCAGAGGGGAGCAGTGAGGCTCCAGTACATGACTATTGAGGAGAAAGTTGCATACGTGTTGACCAAGCCACTATCGAGGATGAAGTTCAAGCACTTCAGGGACAAGCTTGGCATGGTCCCTCTTCAAAGGGAGTGACGAGGTACAAATGCATTGTGGGTTAGTGAATGTCTTGGGGACATGTTGTAGCTATTTGAGAGCTAACCATGGGCCTTGGATGCATTAGTTGTCAAGTCACAGGGGTGCACATGATGAGTTACAGATGCATTGCGGGGTAGTGGATTTCATGGTGACATATTGAAGCTATTTGAGAGCTACCCATAGTGCATTGGATCCATTGGCTATGAAGTCATGATGTATTATGGATATATGATGATGTATAGATTCATATGTTCAATAGTCAATGGTCACAAGCTTGTGTCACAACAAAGAATACCTTCCTAGTTAAGAGGAGTGTTGATGTTTTGATGTAACTACGGAAGATATTCTTTTGTATTTGTATTGGTCAAACCTCGAGAAGGTTATTGTTATCTTATTGTATAAATCGAATCAAAAGAAATTATTATTTTGTTGTTATCCTTATTGTAAAAGTCAAAACAACCCCTCTTAGGTTTGTGTCTTTTCGGGATTCAATTATGTATATAAATAGAGGTCGAGTTCCTCTCATTTGTACACACACACAACTCACCTTCCTTTGTGTATTTGGAGCATAGCAAGGAAGGTCTAGCGCGAGAGGTCTTGGTTTCTTGGTCTTTTGTATCTTGGTATTGGTCTATTTGTGGAGATATATAACGTGACATTGTACAGGTTGAAGGAATCTATACTGAAGAATTGGTTGTTGGGTTTTCTCTCCCACGAAGATTTCCCAGGATATATCTTGTGTTCGATGATTGTTTATCTTTCAGTGATCCTATTACATGCAATTGTTAATGAATGTCAAAGAAGATAATTGTAACTTATAAAATTCTAACAATTATGACAACCAAGTGGTTGTAGAAAACAATTAATACATTAGCAATATCTAACCAAAAATATCAACAAGTAAATTTTGCAAATGATAGCCAATAATTAGTAGAACAATAATCTAGGTTCCCAACTAAATTTCAGCCATAGAATAGTGAGAAAAGATTGAAAGAAATATGATTTTGCAGAAGACCTAATGACTTTAGCATTAATTTATAAAAACATAGAGAATTATCTAGCTAAAGAAGACACCCTTAGGGCACAAGAATTCTTATAACATATAAAAAATAATCCAACTTGAACAAGTACAATATCTCATAAATTCACGTATACCAATGCAAGAATATTGTATCTCCAATGCAAATTAGACTAGTGCCAAATCAATTGGATTATGGAGTCTCTTGTTTAGGAGCTAGTTTTGTTACTTCTCTAGGGGTGTAAGCCCTTTTAATCCCTAGAGAAAACTAAACTAGCAAGGTAAATCTAGGAGGGTGTAATCCCTTTTACTCCTCCTAGCAACCTTTGCAAAAATATAACTTATCAAAAAATAATAAGATAGAATTGATGGAGGGTGTATGCCCTTATAATCCTCCAAGGTTCTAGACAAATCAATGATTGAAACAAGAATAAACCAATCAATAAATGTGGAAATTGCTTACCAATTCCAAGAATAACATGAAGAAACCCTTATTTATCAAGTATATTCCACCAAAATACCTAGAACAATCCTTCCAAGAGATAGTGCCTCCTTTATATTTACCAATGGACAAAGTATTAGCATCCAAGAGACATGCAAGAGAGAGAGAGAGAGAGAGAGAGTCTTTTTTAGGAGCTTTGGTTTTGTTACTCTAGGTGTAAGCCCTTTTAATCCCTAGAGAACTAAACTAGCAAGGTAAATCTAGGAGGGTGTAATCCCTTTTACCTCCTAGCAACCTTTTTGCAAAAATATAACTTATCAAAAAATAATAAGATAGAATTGATGGAGGGTGTATGCCCCTATACTCCAAGGTTCTAGACAAATCAATGATTGAAACAAGAATAAACCAACAATAAATGTGGAATTAAGCTTACCAATTCTAAGAATAACATGAAGAAACCCTTATTTATCAAGTATATTCCACCAAAATACCTAGAACAATCCTTCCAAGAGATAGCGCCTCACTTCCTACCAATGGACAAAGTATTAGCATCCAAGAGACATGCAAGAGAGAGAGAGAGAGAGAGAGAGAGAGAGAGAGAGAGAGAGAGAGAGAGAGAGAGAGAGAGAGAGAGAAATGCCCAAGTAGGGTGAAAATTTCAGCCATGTAATATGTAATTCCCAAGAATTATGGCAAAATAAAAATGACAAGACCTATATTTCTTATATAAGGCCTTGTAAAACCAATTTTTCCACTTATCCAAAGTCAACCACAAATTAGGAGGCTGAGCTCCTCTATTTGTCCTTTTAAAACTTGTAATTCAAAATTACAAAAAGAAATTTCCCTTTTGGGGGTGATGTCATGCCCTAAAGGGTGACGTTAGGCCTCTAGGAGAGACATTTTGACCCTTGATGAAGAAAATTGGGCCTTCAAAGGCCATATTCCTTGCTACAAAGTTTCATAATGCATGTAAAGTGTCTCTCTCTCTCCATCAAACCAAGCCATGTTACCATCAACCATGAGAACCCCATCAAAAACCCTAAGCCTGTGTGACATCTAGAGCATAGAGTGTGATGTTTTAGGCCTTCCAAACCCAACGTTGAGGTGAGAGGAGATGGAAAATGGTAATTTCATGGCATCCAAGTGCCTCCAAAGGAAACTTTCATCCTCCCATGTGTCCAAGGAGAGGGGGTGCATCATCCAACCTATGGGATTTATGCCCCAATGAAGGATCAAGCAACCTTGTTCCTCCATGATAATACTTCCACTTTGAAAGGCCCTGTAAAGAAAAATAGATTCTCCCTTCTAGGTTCCACAAGTCACACATATCATTCTAAGTAATACATACCTAATAAAATAACCACCCAAACATGTGCAACAAATCCCCCATTTTGAAAATAAAAAAATGCTCAAAGACCTTATACAACTTGCCAAATTTAAATGTGGGAGGGTTTTCATGGTGACCTATTGGGTAGATCATTCCCTAAGTCAAGGAGTGTTTCCCAAGGAGACCCTTTCAAATTCATGTAAGAGAGTATGAAATGGATGGGGGTGTAACTTTTGGGCATGGGGTTTCTTGATATACAAGGGATCATATTGTCTCATTTATGGGAGCCTTTATTGAGGGTGCACTTTCTATTGAGTTACCAACCATTTGCATGCCACCTTTTTGAAAACCCCTTTTTTTCATCTTTCCAATCCTTTATTTCATTTATAATTTGAAAATTTGAGGGTCCCCCTTTTAGGGTTTCCAAGCTTTAGCATTAATTTGGGACCGGGGTGAGCACTGAGTAAGTAGAGCTCAATTTGTATCATCTTTTGATGGTCCTTATATTTTGTGTTCACTTTATTATCAACATTAGTTTCTTATTATTTTATAGCAATTGTTATCTTTCTATAGGTCATCAGCCCCTCTTCCCATGAAATGAGGTACAATCCCTTCTAGGGTCAGTAATTCCTGAAACCAAAAATATGAGGAAATGAAGGGAAATAAGTGTGGAAAATGATAAGTATGGACAAGAGTGGTACGATAAATATTCAAGGAGACCCCCCAATATCAACCCTATCCCCGAGGGTGACCCACTTGTTAGGACAACATATCAACCACCAAGGTAAAATGAGGCAAAAGGCATAATTTCCAAGAAAACATTTTCAAAATCAAGAAAGGATCCTTTCCAACATGTTCAAATTCTTCATTTATTAAAATGACACTTACACAAACACCATACTTGTTACCTCATGGAGAAATACTTGTTGTCCTCTGTGAGCCAAGTTGGTTGCGATGGATGTTTTTGTCATTGATGGGATGGTGATGTGTGGTGAGTGGAGGGTTTTTCTTGTTGATATGCCTCTCGGTACTCCATGTATACAACATGTGAGCCTCAATACATCATATCCTTAGTTATCCCTAGAAATGAGGGATAACAAGACCAATAACATATTGAATTGCGTTACCACCTACTATTAGAGCTCATGATGTGTTCCATGTGTCTTTGTTAAAAAAATACGTGCATGAATATAATCATGTTATTGATTGGACTATGATACAAGTGGAACCAGAAGGAGAATTCCAGCCAAAACCACAATGTATCCTGGACAAGAGAGAAACAATGCTTCATAATCGAACCATTGTGCAGGTCAAGGTGCAATGGAAGCACTTTGGAGTAGATAAATCTGCATGGGAGTTGGAACATGCCATGAGATTGACATATCCATTTTTGTTTTATGTATAATTGTATATACATGGTGTTTTAAATACTGCGGACGGTGTTTCTTTTAAGGTGGAGGGGAATGTAACTCCCTATTTTCTCACAAGACTGTAATTATGCTAATACTGCATATGATTACATTTATGAAACATGTAATCATGTTTTGATTAATGAAAACAACAAATAGCTGACTAAGAGGGAACAACCTTGAAAGTATTGGCCATGATACACAATGGGAATTGATGAAGCAGGGAATTGATTACATGGTTGGGTAAGGTGGAGCTAAGTTTTTTTTATGAAGAAAATAGGAAGCTTGTTTAACAAGCTAATATATGCTTGCTAAGCATAAACTCATACTTCTCGACATACCTGATATGAATGAGCCATGTGACTAGTTATGGAAGGTTAGGGAAACGGTTGAGGCAGTTAATGGTTCTTGATGAATTGGTATTTTGGAGAAGCAAAGGACCAATTGAATGACCTGACAGCAGGACATCGCATTTTTTTCCCCTTAAGAATGCTACACGTTGTAGGTTGCATCTGTAGGAAATCCATGGGAACCCAAAGGAAGTCAATGGAGGAAGAGACCAAAGGTGGAAAAACACCACCAGAGACCACAAGCGAGAGACCAAGGAGACTAGACACTCAATAAGCAGAGTGTGGTATCAGAGACAGAAGAAACGAATGCACACACAGGAGTGGAAAAAGAGAAAATCAAAACCAGAATCATGAACAATAGACTCACAGAGAAAATGGGCACAGGGAGCAGAGGTGCTTGTGGGCGTAGATTTAAGAAGAGAAGAAAATGGAAATATTTCCTTGAATAAAATAGGAATATTTTCCAATTTAAGATTGATCACCCTGAACAGAGGAGACCCAAATCCAAACTGAAGAAAAAAGAACTACAACTTGGTGCTTACTAGACTGAAACTGACACTCATAAGAGAAGGTCACCGAGGGACTGTATAGTAGAGAAGGGAAGGGACTCCCTTGTGTAAAGGAAATCCAATTGAGAAACCACTAGATAAACGTATATAGTTCCTAAGCTTAGTGGGAAGGGGGAAACTTTTGTTGTTGTGAGTGAAGGAAGGAGAGTAACCTTCCTGGATCATCTGAGTTGGAAACTAGTTTAATTGTTCCCCTTGTGGTATCATGGCTTGGTACAGGGGTGGCGTATTGTAGGAATTCACTCTACAGTATGGCCTAAGGTTGGTAGGAAATGAATCCTCTCTTAGTCAGTTGGTATTGGAAATTTACCTGATTAGATAAGTTTATAACCTGACTTGTTAAATTGTGTATGCATGATGTGTATATGTAATTGTATGATTTAATGGGGAATGTAAATCCTCACGAAGAATAAGAAGGAACCTATGAATTATTAGGATGAGATGGCATTGCCATTGTTTATCCTATCAATTGATAGATCATCTAAGTGTAGACAGTGCTTTCCTTAGGAACCTTGTGGCCTTAGATGAAAGTTTGCAGGACATGGAAAAAACATCATTTAACCAATGATGTGGGTGTCTTGTTTGCCTGAGAGATACTTGTGAATAATAGAGGACCCCGAGTCCTAAGAAAGTTGTGATATTTATGCGGAAAGAGTACAATATATACAAGATATTCCCTTTTGAATTTGAGTGACTAGTGACGGTCATAAAGTGTTTTTCAGACTCTTTAAGGATTGGATCGAACCCTGCAGAACTCTGGAATTTGAGTAAGTCCCCAAGTCAAAAACTTAGCTTGGTAGCTTGGGAAAGTTAGCTTGGGTTTTGTAGCTTGGATTTTTTGGAGCTTGTATATTGGCTTTGAGCTTTGCTTTGTCAAGATAGATTGTTGATCTCAGAATCCTTGGAACAAAAGTGTGTGGGAAGCAAGGGATTGTTAGAGGGGACCTTACAACATCAAGGCAATGGTTTTATTCTCCTTTTCACATTTTTAATACAGTAATATATTTTCTTTCCCATAAAATTGGTCTTATTTTATTGTATGACTCCTTGATCACATACATAGGTTTTGTTGAGTATACGTTGTTGCTTTCACTTCATTTGCTTATGTATTTTTACAGGTTTAGCATCCCATAAGCCTTGGAAGGGAGTGAGGATGACACTAGAGAGGACGAACAACGTTTAAAAGGTATGCTATTTATCCTTGTTAGTTAGTATGCTTAATGATTAAAACTTAGGGGAAGTTTTATATTCTGTCTTGTTTTGTTCTAGTTTCGGGGTGAAACTAGGGAGATCTGTTTGTGTCTGCACCTACCAATTTGTCTGATAACAAAATTGGTGACCATACTAGGGATCAGATTGTTTTCCTATTTTTTCTTGATTTATTTCTTTGATTTCCTGGGTTATGTTCTCTGAGTCACTGGAAGATCCAGATGAACTCTTTGACTGTTTAAATTCACTGGAAAACCTTCATGCTTTTTATTTTTTTCATTTTTCATTTGATCGTCGCACCCTACTTTGAGAGACAATGCAACGATCTAGGATCGACGTACCCTACCCATTTGACATAGTGCGACATCATCACACTCTATTTGTTCTCTATCTTGTGACAATCAAGGATCGTCACTCTGTGTTAGTCTACAACCTGCGACGATTGTGAATTTTTTTGATTATTTATGGTTTTTCTTGCCCAGATCTTAGATATGGTTTTGGGGTGATTTGTTGGGTCTGATTACAGTCTGCTTGACAACTTTGAGTATGATTGTAGCTATCTTTGAAACAAAAAATTTAATTTCTTGCTTTGCATTAGATTGGGGGAATCCTTGCATTTGAAGTAGCAAAATTGCATGGTTTTTGGCATTTTTAATCTTGAATTCTTAAAAAAATTAGAATCATGTATTGGTGTACAGTCTATTTGGCTCATTTCTTGAATATATTCAGATTAATGAGTTTCATAAAATTTTGGGACATTGTGCATCTGGGAATGATAAACGTTTTCTCCTTCTCGTAGGATAGCTTTCATCGAAGTGAAATATTTTCATTCTCATTTCTTTGCATTGTTTAGAGTCGGTCAAAACACCATTTAGTCCATGCCATTTTCCACTCGAGTAAAGAACATCCTTAAAATAAAGCGCTTATAAAAATTGATTAGACATTTTTATATTTTTTGGTAACAAACCTACATTAGATTAGTTGTAGGGCTTTGGAATAGGTGTGAAAGATAACTTTCTAAAGTTGAAAACAAACATAGTATCTTGTGATAGAGAGAGTTCAAATCCACTTGCTACATTTTTTCCCGGGAAGCCTTTCTAACACAAGGGTAAATCATGAGGTCACATTAAGACTGACAGAGTTACTCACCCTGCTTTGTTGGCTTTGGTATAAATATTGTGCGTATTATTGGGGGTCACTTGAGGGTATACCCACGGTTATGTGTGGGAGCTTCTTGAGTTGATTTTGGGCTAGATATCCTGCCTTTGCGCATGAATCAGACTGTCGACTGTTTCCCCAGGAATCATTGTCGTAATTGGTAACCTTAGTATCCTATCTCTTTAGGGTCTTTACACAAGGTGATTGTGGAGGGGCAAGTCTTCACGGTACCTAAAATCGACGTTGGCCAAACTCACTTGGGCTCCTTGGAGGGTATACCCACGATTATGTGTGGGAGCTTGCACTAGGGTATAAGTCTATTAAGCAGGTCGTCAACGTAATTTTTTCACCCGCTCTATCTTATCTCCTTCTTACATTGTTCCCGAGACATTAGATTTCATCACCAACTAGTGTGTTCATCGTAAGAAGGTTTTTTTTTCTTGTTTTCTTACTAGATTTTTAGTGCGTGTTGTTTGTTTTCCCTAGCAAGGTCTTCTCCACTTGCAAGGTCTCAGCCCCTTCTCCACTTGCAAGGTCTTATTCAGTTTCATATTCTTCGCTGAGCGAAAGATTTGAAGCTAGTAACTCAGTGGATAAGAAGAAGAATAAAAGGAAGAATAAGAAGAAGAAAAATAAGCAAGGGTCCAAAATTCCAACCACTGCCAGACATGTTGGAAGACAACCAACTATTGATAATCATGCTGGGAGTGTTGATGGTGCTAAGACAACCCAAACCCATAATCCAAAGTACCCTTGCAGTCTTTGTAAGGGTAGCCATCTTCTTAAAGATTTCACTAGTCTATCCAAGGTCTTAGAATCATGGTCTACAACTCCTTTCCAGTCCACGTCATCGGCCTATAAACAAAATGTTGATGACCTCCTGTCAAATAGTCATGGTACAGTCGGGAAGAAGAAAAGTAAAGTCAAGTTCTCGTGTATGTTATGAAAACGGAGTCATCTAACTCACCTTTTCCCTCATATGAACGAAGCCTCAAAATTATTGGAAGACATGAATATTTCACAGCCTCAACTTCCAGCTGCTTATCATACGCTTTCTCTCAACCCTCCTGAAGTTGACGGTATGATCAATTCGATCCCTTCATCGGTTATTTTGGTTGATCATGTGGTCAATCTGGTCACATCCTTCGTTGAACTAATTGACAAAGTGGTCGATCTAATCCCATCCTTGGTCGAACCCACTCTCCCGATAGAGAGTGAAATCCCAGTGGTCGATCCATTTCCACCTGTCGACCCTATTCTCCCTTTGGAGAATGAATCCCAAGTGGTCAATTTGATGTCATTATCAGTCGATCCTACTCTCCCACTAGAGAGTAAACCTGATAATTCCCACGTTTTTCCCATTGATACAGAATCTACCCTACTAGGGGGAATTCCTCCTTCTCCCATCGAACCCCCTCCAAGTAATGAGTCTATCCTTTTTTATTGGGGTGCACTAACTGGACCTCGTCTTCCCTCTCACATTCCTTTCAATATTGGAGTGCAAGTTTGTGGTCAGGGCGTTCCTCAAACGTTGATAGGTGAAGGTTCGTTTGTTAGTATTTTCTCCTCTATTGCTTGGAAAGATTTAGGTTATCCTCAGCTTGTGCCAGTTACGTAGAATATATTAACTTTTAACAGAAGAACCAATCACCCTTTAGGGGTCCTTCCTCAGTTTCCCGTAACTTTGGGAGGGAAAATTGTCTTTATTGATGTTATGGTAGTCCAAGACCCCTTGGATTTTGATTTACTCCTTGGGAGAGATTATGTCTATGCCATGAAAGCTATCGTGTCCACTCTTTTTCATGTGATATCTTTCCCTCGCGATGGAAGAGTTGTGACTATCGATCAACTTTCATTTGTTGGCCCTGACTTGACCATCAACTCAATGAACTCCCTAAATGGTTCTTATATGCAGATAGTATTGCCTCCGCCAGAGGTCAATTATGTGGCATTTTCTCCCATGACCTCAACCTCTGATGATTTAGATCTAGTGGTTGACATGGTGATCTCTTTGATAGGGATTTTAGAGCCTGATCTCCTTATCCCTATTGTCGCCCTCGACATGTGTTCCTTCCAGAGTGTGTTTCTTCCATCAAATGAAGATCTCTTGGAATCCATGATCGATTTTTGTTCCTTGACATGGTGTCCTTATGGAACATTGTCCTCTTGGAAGCCATGATCAAGAAGAACCAGCTTTGAGCATGGTTTTCTTCTTTCAAGATCGTTAAAAAATGAAACCAACTGCGAGGATAGTTTTCGCATCTCTGTAGCAACCTCGTTAAAAAATGAAACAAAGCTTACAAGCATAGTTCTTGTTTCTATGTCAATCTCATTAAAAAATGAAATAGAGGTCTAGGGATTGAACCTGGATTCGTGAACATAGTTCTTGTTCCTATGTCAAGCTCGTTAAAAAATGAAATAGATTTTCCCCCTCTTCGATTGAGTCAATTACTTCGTTATGTTTAGAATTTGAAGCTTCCTTTCCTCCGCATGTGCTTTTGGACGAAATGAAGCTTAGGGGGGAATGCTTACAGCCTCTAGACTTCATGCTGAATTTAAGCCACTAGCTTCTTAAGTTGGGGGATAAGTACCAACCATCCCTAGATTCTGCGTTGGGAAGTAGCAAGCATAGTTTTCTCTGGTTCAGTCTTGTGTAAAAGTGAAACCACCTACCTCAAGCATAGTTTCCTCTAGTTCGAGCTTGTGTAAAAATGAAACCAGGTCCAAGCATAGTTTTGTTTAGTTTTAAGCTTGTGTAAAAAAAATATCTATCCCAAGCATAGTTTTTGTTTTGTTTTAAGCTTGCGTAAAAATGAAAACAATCCCGAGCTCAGTCTTTGTTCTTTCTTGTGCTTGTAAATATATGAGAATGTAACCGAGTAAAATTTTATCACTTTTTTCGGACTCGTAAAGGTTATACGAAAAAGGAACCCCCTGGAGTTCCCTTTAAGCTCTTTTCAGACTCTCTAAACATGAAAAGATTGTTGAGCAATCTTGTTCTTTTCAC
>SNQJ01S0115594.1:51717-64966 GCA_010110895.2 Picea sitchensis
ACATGATGGAGGTGTATCTTCTCACATTGGCTCCAAAAAGCTTCGAGAATATCCAATATTTCTTTACAAAATTCAAGGATTTACTGTCGCAACTCAAAGCTTGCGGGGTTGATAAATCGAAGGAGGATAAACAAATGGTTCTCACTATTCTCTCCAAGATTGGTCATGAATTCTATGTATTTGTATCTACATTCCATACTATCATATTCACCTCTGGAGCCACCTGGAAGATGCCTTCTCTTGAGGACTTTATCGAATCCCTGACACAAGAGCAAACCAAGCTCATCAACATGGGCGCAATCAAAGGCCCAAAGGTGCATGCACTTATTGTGCATGATGGCAGCCAAAAATATCAGAAATATAAAGATAAAGATAAGCGGAAAGCTCATGCATATACGAAGAAGGAAGGGTACACAAAACCCTTCACCGATGCCTCCAAATCCAAAGGAGAAAAGGGAAGAAAAGGAGAGAAATTCACATACTGTCACAAAGGATTCCATTTGGAATCTGCATGCATGCAAAAGAAAATATATCTGATGTCTCAAATACTTCAGAAAAACAACCTTGGAGATCGCATCCCCGAGGGTGCAAAGAAGAAGAAGTCAAAAGATATGAATTCCAAGAAAGGCAATTCTAGCCATGCCTTGATTGCCAACAACTCCTCTCCCAATGCTTGGATCGTAGATTCAGGAGCATCACATCACATGGATTCCTCAGAAGCAATCTATTCTTCATTGGATGCATGCAAAGGTCCTCCTATTCTGATGGGGGACAACTCTTCTGTCGAAGTCACCGACAAAGGAAGGATTGAACTCACCAATGGAATCTTCGAGAATGTGTTGCATGTTCCCAAGCTTTCTGTCAACCTTCTCTCTGTGTATCAAATGACGAATTCCAGCACCGGAAAGAAATTCGTATTCAAACCAAATGTTGTGGACATATATGACATGCAAACCAACTCCAAGGTTGCTACCGGTGAGGTAAATCATCGGTCTAGATTGTATACATTTTATGAATTCATTGAACCTCATTCTGCTTTATTGCTTACTCATGCTGATGAAAGTAGTAGGATATGACACGAAAGGTTTGGACATTTTAATTTTAGATACATGCAACAACTTAGCAAGCACATATTATTTTATGGTCTACTAGACATACATTTCTCCAAGGGAGTATGTGAGGGATGTGTTCTCAGAAAACACCCTCAAGAGAAATTTGACAAGGGAAAGTCTCAGTGAGCTTCCACACCTTTAGATCTGATCCACAGTGACCTCATGGGTCCTTTTCCGCATCCATCGATCAACAAAGTGAGATTTTTTCTCATTTTTGTTGATGATTTCTCACATTTTACGTGGATCTACTTTCTCAGGAAAAAATCAGAAGTCTTTCAACACCTCAAAGATTTCAAAGCCTTGGTTGAGACATAGTCTGGAAAGAAGATCAAATTCGTTTGAACTGATAACGGGGGAGACTATGTGAATCATGAGATTCATAATCTTTTCCATTAGGCAAAGATTCAGTTGCAGCATACAGTTCCCTACACTCTTGACGCAGCTGCACACCCTGCATGGTTTCTGCGCCCAACCTCCCAGTCAAAAGGATCGTTCTGTCTAAATTCTCTCGAGCCGAAGCGACTCTTTTGATTCCCCAGTGGAATCACTATTTAAATCCCGATCCACAGGTCCTGCTCTTTCCCTGTCATGGCTTCTGCTCGCGCCTGTGACTTTTCCCCGATGATAATTTCGGGTTTCGGGGTTTCGTGATCCCCGACGCCAAGAGTCCCCTGTCCTCTTGAACTCTCGAACTCTGATTTTCCGATGTGCTCCTTTCATGTCTTAGCCCCTCCTGGCTATTCTATAGTCCATATGACCATCTCTCATAAGACCACAACCTTATCTCCTTTCGGGGTTTCGGACATCGCAATGCCGAAATGCATAAACCCCTTGTCCATGGGATTCCTGATATCCCGACTCCCATAATGCCGATGTACAACTTTCCTTTCGGGGAATCTCCCGACTTCTCTGATCTCCTCCACGCTTCCTCCTATGATGGACGGTCCTGATCACTTCTCACGATTTTGGATTTTCCGCTGCTGAAATGCTCCGGCATCTTGTCTCTTCGATCTCCGAAATGTCGACGGGCTCCCGATCTCGCCCACGTATCTCCCAACTAATGGACGGTTTTGGTTAACTCTCGATATTTCACGACTTCTAATGCTCCATAAGTCTTGCCCTCAATATTCGCGAAACGCTGAACCTCGATCCTCCAGTTTGACTTTTCTATCAGGGCTTTCCCCAGTAATCTGGATCTTCACCACGTGTCCCCAACAGATGGATGACTCTGATCCAATCTCATGGTTTTGGTACTTGCGATACCCCGATAACAAAATCCTCTGTCAACTCAAAACCTTGGTAGCCGATATACCAATGGGTCGCTTGATCCCCGCCACATGTCTCCACAAAAGGACGGTCCAGATCATTACCGGGACTTTCACCCTAGAGATTTCCGATCTCCTGTCCACGAGATTTCCAATTTCGCGAACGCCGATATCCCGATGACCACGCTTATCGTCGGGATTTTCCTCCTCTCACTCACGAAGCTAAACCTCATGCATCTCCTGTCATATCCGATGGCTGATGGGTATTTGCTCAAGATCTGACGGTTCAGATCATCTCTTCTCCTGCGCGCTCTCTGGTTGTGAAATCAACGGTCCATATCTCTTCGGCTTATCCAACGACCGATATTCCTCCTCCCGGGCTTGCACACTTTCTCCCTGCACTTGGAAGAATTCCAAGTTCCCAAAGGCCTCGACCTTTGCCTTTCTTCTCTGCGAGCTCCTTTACTTGAGTTCTCGCCTACGTTCTCCACGACGCTATTCCTCCTGAGCTTGGAGAACTCTGAACTCTCCAAAGAGTTCTTCAACCTCTTCATTCCTTGCAGCTATATCTCCGTGCACCGAAAGTACTACCCCTCCTGAGCTTATCCTTGAATCCCAAGGGGATTCTTTGACTCCTGCGCCTCTGCAGAATCTTCACGTGCACCAAGTGCTATCTCCCTTGAGTTTCTCAAACACTCAGATCTCTAAGGAAATAAATCCTTCTTTCTTCCTCCTACAGATGGAGAGTATTTGGATGCCCTCCTGGCTATCCTCTGCCTCAAGCAACCTATTGCTGAGTCCTCAGGGTGTTCAACAATCCTGTGAAGATCCCTCAGTGGATTCTTGCTCTAAATTCCAGAACTCAAAGAGTCCTCTTTTCTTGTGCCTGTCTGTACACTGTCTCAATTCCCTCCTGGCAGAGTATCTTCTCCCAGAACGTTCAATAGTTCTGTCCTCCCATGCACCTATGCACCCTCTCAATGCCCACCTGGCAGAGCTCTCAGAACTCCTCAGAGATTCTGTTTTTCCTTGAAATCATAGCATAGTTCTATCTTTGTGCACTCCTTGCACTGGATTGATGCCCACCTGGCAGATCTTCTCAGAATCCTTAGTGATTCTGGTCCTCCTTAAGAACTCACAACAGAGTTCTTCTCAATGCACCACTGTGCATATGCTCAATGCCCACTTGGCAGAGTTTCACAGAACTCCTCAGAGATTCTGTCCTCAACTATGTCTCTCATACACAACCTTGCCTCCTGAGGTGTTCAACAACCTCATAGGTCTTTTCCTGAGTTGTTGATTTCAACTATGTTCCCACCTGACACGTCTTTGTCTGAATCCGCAGAGTTCAGAAGTGCCTCAGTGCACTGGTATCTAGAGACCGCAGTAATCTGTCACGCCCTCCTGGCATGAAACATCAAAGACCTTCACCTGAAATCACACACACTCCTGCAAATGCAACCCTACAGTACACATCTACAACATACATTCATATCATATAAAAACACTCACAAACATCCACATAACACAGAAATACATGCAGGAAAAAACTGCTTCTATTTATATTAAATGGCAAATGCCTGTTTTTACAAGGTCTTCCTGAGCATGGCCTGTAACAAGGTCTCGACTCCTTCTCTTCTGCTCCCTACACACATATTCTCTTCTATCTCAACCACACACCCTAACTCACATGCTAACTACCAAAGAGATACAATCGATCTTTTACATGAGGGGGCTCTTCGAGCTCTTCCCTCCAATCTACCTACCCTATTCAATTACATTGAATGGGCTGTCTAGTCCAGCATCGGATCTAGATCTCAGCCTTACAAAACATTAAAGGCCTATCTACCTAATGCATGCATAAAGGCATGGCTCTATGGCTCAACAGCCTAGACATTTAATTACATTTAATTCTAAATCAAAATGAGGGCTGCGCCTCTCTTCAGCCTTGAATGCGTGCGCTTGACATGGCTGGCTACTGGCTGGATGACATGGAGAGATGATCCTGCATCATACTCCTCAGCTGCAAAATCATGAGCTTCTTCTCATGAGCTTCCCATCTCAGCTGTTGAAATCCTCTTGGATCCCAAATCATCCTTTGGAGCTGTTCATCTGCTCCATCTTGCTGCTTCTGCTGCTTCCGCACTGCTGTTGCTTCCTTCCTGCTACTCAGCCTCCCCTTGCTGGTAGTTTATACTGACTGAATCATCAACCTTCTAATTTCCTCAACCACAGCGTCCAGCTGCTCTAGTGGCTGGCCCTGTCCATGCAGTCTCCTCGGCTGCAAAATTTTTCGGCACATGGGCAGATCACTGTGATCTCCCACACCTTCTTCATCAGTTTCCAACTTTACCTGTTGGATGTGCACACTCTGCACCTTCACCCTTCTCTCTAGGGATTCCATCTACTCATATAGATCAACAAAACAAATGTTGTCTGCCCCTTCTTCTTCTTCTTCTGCAAACTCCCATGTTGCAGTCTTTTCAGCTTCCGAGCTGAAAATATTGAGCCATTCCTCAGAATGCTCATCATCCTCTTCTGCTTCTTCTGCTGTCAGCTTCAGTGCTACAGCTTCCTCAGCTTCCTGGTTGAATATGTTGATCCATTCCTCAGAATGCTCATTTTCCTCTCCTGCTTCTTGGGCAATTTCAAATATCCGCTCCAATTCTTCTTTCCTGACAGTCACAACTGACTGTTCTTCTATTGTTGTTGCTTCATCTACAACACATAATTCTGCCTCCTCTTAGCTAAGTGGTAGGAATACTTCAATTCCTCCCATCATTAGAAGGTCCTTCAGATCCTCCTCTTCTGTCAGCTGCATCTGCTGATCTAAATCCATCTCTGAGCTCACCTTCTCTGTCAACTCTTCTGGCTGATTCCAACTCATCTGTTCATCCCTGCCCACCTGGAAATCTGAGATGCTTCCACTGCCCTCCTGGCAGTCTTCGAGATCCCACAGCGACCTCATATCATTGCCCAACTAGCAATGTGAAATTCCTTGGCTTCCCTCCTGACAGTTCCTGAGATCCCGCAATGATCTCAACTCATTGCCTCCCTGGCAATATGGAATTTCATCTCTACCCTCCTGACAGATTATGAGATCTTCAACTGATCCCATTTTACTTTCTTCATTGAGACCTCTCCCAGTCTCTGGTTCACATATCTGAACCATTTCTTCTTCTGGTCCATTGAGGTTTTCAGCATACCTCAACCACCCTCTTAACAAACTGCACTGCTTTCTAGCCATCAACTCCTTGAATGGCCATTTTATCTTCGGCTTCTTCATGGTCCATTCATATACCCATCTCGACTTTTCTTTTTGCTGCATCCACAATGCAAGATTTTCTATCTCTCTCTTTATATCAGCGAGCTCTTGATCTATATCTTCTTGGCTCCATAGCTCTGATTTTTTCCTTCCAGCATACCTACGACCTTCAATAGCCATGTTGCTGTCTCTGTCTGCTCTCTTGGAAAACCTGCTACTGTCACTCTGCAAACCTGGGTGTCCCAACTTTATCATACAGTCCTCCTGACTGTCTATGGACTGTTGCCTACCTGCAAACAAATCCTTACAGATTTTTAGTAATCTATCTTCTTCCTTTTCCTCCCTTGCCTGAAATATACAAGAAAGAATCAGGCTCTGATACCAAAACTGACGCAGCCGCACACCCCGCAGGGTCTCTGCGCCCGACCTCCCAGTCAAAAGGATCATTCTGTCTAAATTCCCTCGATCTGAAGTGACTCTTTTGATTCCCCAGTGGAATCACTATTTAAATCCCAATCCACAGGTCCTGCTCTTTCCCTATCACGGATTCTGCTCGCGCCTGTGACTTTTCCCCGATGATAATTTTGGGTTTCGGGGTTTCGTAATCCCCGACGCCAAGAGTCCCCTGTCCTCTTGAACTCTCGAAATCTGAGTTTCCGATGCACTCCTTTCGTTTCTTAGCCCCTCCTGGCTATGCTCTAGTCCATATGACCAGCTCTCATAAGACCGCAACCTTATCTCCTTTTGGGGTTTCGGACATCGCAATGCCGAAATGCATAAACCCCTTGTCCACAGGATTCCCGATATCCCGACTCCCGTAATGCCGATGGACAACTTTCCTTTCGGGGAATCTCCCGACTGCTCTGATATCCTCCACGTGTCCTCCTATGATGGACGGTCCTGATCGCTTCTCGCGATTTCGGAGTTTCCGCTGCTGAAATTCTCCAGCATCTTGTTCCTTCGATCTCCGAAATGTCGACAGGCTCCCTATCTCACCCACGTGTCCCCCAAATGATGGACAATACTGGTTAACTCTTGGTATTTCGTGACTTCTGATGCTCCAGAAGTCTTTCCCTCAGGATTCACGAAATGTCGAACCCCGATCCTCCGGTTTGACTTTTCTATCGGGGCTTTCCCCGATAATCTGGATCTTCGCCATGTGTCCCCAACAAATGGATGGCTCTGATCCAATCTCACGGTTTTGGGACTTATGATACCTCGATGACAGAATCCTATGTCAACTCAAAACCATGGTAGCCGATATACCGATGGGTCACTCGATCCCCACCATGTGTCTCCACAAACGGACTATCCAGATCGTTCCCGGGACTTTCACCCTAGAGATTTCCGATCTCCTGTCCACGAGATTTCCGATTTTGCGAACGCCGATATCCCGATGACCACGCCTATCATCAGGATTTTCCTCCTCCTGCTCATGAAGCTAAACCTCATGCAACTCCTGTCAGATCCGACAGCTGACGGGTATTTTCTCAAGATCTGACGGTTCATATCATCTCTTCTCCTGCACGCTCTCTGGATGTGAAATCAACGGTCCAGATCTCTTCGGATTATCCAACGGCCGATATTCCTCCTCCCGAAATTGCACACTTTCTCCCTACACTTGGAAGAATTCCAAGTTCCCAAAGGCCTCGACCTTTGCCTTTCTTCTCTGCGAGCTCCTTTACCTGATTTCTCGCCTGCGTTCTCCACGACGCTATTCCTCCTGAGCTTGGAGAACTCTGAACTCTCCAAAGAGTTCTTCGACCTCTACGTTCCTTGCAGCTATAGCTCCGTGCGTCAAAAGTACTACCCCTCCTGAGCTTATCCTTGAATCCCAAGGGGATTCTTTGACTCCTGCGCCTCTGCAGAATATTCACGCGCACCAAGTGCTATCTCCCCTAAGTTTCTCAAACACTAAGATCTCTAAGGAAATAAATCCTTCTTTCTTCCTCCTACAGATGGAGAGTATTTGGATGCCCTCCTGGCTATCCTCTGCCTCAAGCAACCTATTGCTGAGTCCTCAGGGTGTTCAACAACCCTGTGAGGATCCCTAAGTGGATTCTTCTTCTAAATTCCAGAACTCAAAGAGTCCTCTTTTCTTGTGCCTATCTGTACACTGTCTCAATGCCCTCCTGGAAGAGTATGTTCTCCCAGAATGTTCAACAGTTCTGTCCTCCCATGCACCTATGCACCCGCTCAATTCCCACCCGGAAAAGATCTCAGAACTCCTCAGAGATTCTGTTTTTCCTTGAACTCACAACAAAGTTCTATCTTTGTGCACTCCTTGCATTGGCTCGATGCCCACTTGGCAGAGCTTCTCAGAATCCTTAGTGATTCTGGTCCTCCTTAAGAACTCACAATAGAGTTATTCTCAATGCACCACTATGCATATGCTCAATGCCCACTTGGCAGAGTTTCACAGAACTCCTCAGAGATTCTGTCCTCAACTGTGTATCTCATACACAACCTTGCCTCTTGAGGTGTTCAACAACCTCATAGGTATTTTCCTGAGTTGTTGATTTCAGCTATGTGCCCACCTGGCACGTCTTTGTCTGAATCCATAGAATTCAGAAGTGCCTCAGTGCACTGGTATCCAGAGACCGCAGTACTCTGTAACACCCTCCTGGCATGAAACCTCAAAGACCTTCACCTGAAATCACACACACTCCTGCAAATGAAACCCTACAGTATACATCTACATCATACATTCATATCATATGAAAAACACTCACATACATCCACATAACACAGAAATACATGCAGGAAAAAACTACTTCTGTTTATATTAAATGGAAAATGCTTGTTTTTACAAGGTGTTCCTGAGCACGGCCTGTAACAAGGTCTTGGATCCTTCTCTTCTGCTCCCTACACGCAGATTCTCTTCTATCTCAACCACACACCCTAACTCACACGCTAACTACCAAATAGATACAATCTATCTTTTACATGAGGGGGATCTTCGAGCTCTTCCCTCCAATCTACCTACCCTATTCAATTACATTGAATGGGCTGTCTAGTCCAGCATCGGATCTAGATCTCAGCCTTACAAAACATTAAAGGCCTATCTACCTAATGCCTGCATAAAGGCATGGCTCTATGGCTCAACAACCTAGACATTTAATTACATTTAATTCTAAATCAAAATGAGGGCTGCACCTCTCTTTAGCCTTGAATGCATGCGCTTGACATGGCTGGCTGCTGGCTGGCTGACGTGGAGAGATGCTTCTACATCAACTCCGCAACAAAACAAAGTTGTTGAGTGGAAAAATTGATCTCTAAAGGAGATGGCATCTTTCATGTTGCATGCAAAGTTACTACCACAGAGACTATGGGTCGAAGCACTTAAATGTGAAACATACATCCAAAACAGATCTCCCCATAGATATGTCAAGGATAAGACCCCCTACGAGGCTTGGAGCGGCCTCAAACCGAAAGTGACCCACTTTCATATTTTTGGTTCACATGCATGGGCCAGGATTCCCTCTAAAAATAGGAAGGCACTTGATCCACAGAGCACTAAGTGCATTTTTGTTGGATACCCTGACGGTGTGAATGAATATTGGCTTATTGATCTTTCCTCGGACTGGCTCATCATTGAGCGTAGTGTACAATTCGAGGAAAGTGTCTCACATGTACCTCAACAGCCACATGCAGACACCTTCAATCTTCCACCTGTTCGAGATGATGAGCATGCACATGTTGACTCTTCTTCATATGAGAGTTTTGATTTAGAGGACTCAGAGGATTCAGATTCAGATTCAGAGTTAGTACAGTCAGATGCAAAGTCAGAGAATCTAGATGCAGTTGTAGAGCCAAAGAAGAGGCCCAAGTGGGCACAGACTACTCTTCAAGATGCAGGGGATCTTGTTGGTGATCCAACCGATACCAGGAGGACTCGATCTGATTTCAAGGAGCCTCATGTTGCACTCACTTCCACTGAACCATTGCCTTCCAGGCATCTTTTCTTGGTTCAGTCTTCAGATCCACAGTCTTATGGCGAGGCTACTGAAAATCCCTTTTGGGAATCCGCCATGCAGGAGGAGTACAACTCCCTCCTCGAGAACCAGACTTGGGATCTGGTTCCCCTTCCTTCTGGGAGGAAACTTGTCAGATGCAGATGGTTCTACAGGACCAAGAGTGCAGTGGATGGACAAATCAGTAGATACAAATCCAGGCTTATCGCTAAATTCTTTCAGTAGGTTCATGGTATTGACTATGATGAGACCTTCGCTCTAGTAGCGAAGATGGATTCCATTCGATTGGCCCTTTCCATTGCGACATCCAAGGGATGGGAAGTCCATTAGATGGACGCGAAGAATGCATTTCTTCATGGTGATCTCTCTGAGGAGATCTACATGGAGCAACCCTAGGGATTTATGTAGGACTCATCTTTGGTTTGTCGATTGAAGAAGTCACTTTATGGCCTCAAGTAGGCTCCGAGGGCATGGTATGCCAAGATGGACTCCTACCTATTGTCACAGAACTTTGTACATTGTAAATCAGACCCGAATGTCTACATGCTTAGGACGACTGATTCACTTCTACTTTTAGTTATGTATGTCGATGATTTTTTGATCACCGGGTGCTCGACTTCAGTGATTGTTGCAGTCAAGAGGATTCTTCATGATAGGTTTTTGATGACATACATGGGTCCACTACACTTCTTCCTTGGACTTGAGATCAATCAGGATGCATCAGGCATCAAACTGTCTCAAGCCAAGTATGCAAGAGATCTCCTTGAGAGATTTCACATGACAAACTGCAAGTCTACTCCAACTCCTTTCCTATCCGAAGTCAAACTTGAGGATGGCGGGGAGACTCCACTGGTTGACAACACATTGTACAGACAACTAGTGGGGAGATTGTTGTATCTCATACACTCTATACCAAACCTCTCATATGCAGTTGCCGTAGTTTCCAGGTTCATGCAGGAGCCGCATGAGCTACATTGGAAAACTGCAAAGCGTATCCTTCGATATGTACAGGGCACCATCACCTTTGGGATTCATTATGCAACAGACTCTACATTATATCTCATTGGGTTTACTAATTCCGACTGTGTTGGCGATAGCATTGATCGCAAGTCCGCATCTGGTTACTCACTCGGTCTTGGTTCTGGACCTATCTGTTGGTCGAGCAAGAAGCAAGTTGCCATTGCTCTATATTTAGCCGAGGCAGAGTATAGAGGGGTAGTTAACATAACCATTCAGGCTATGTGGCTACAACATTTTCTCACTGAGTTGGGCATTTAGTTTCATCGGCCGATCATCATCTGGTGTGAAAACCAGAGCACTCTGAAGCTCTGCAGAGATCCATTTCAGAGGTAGTGGACGAAGCACATCGAGATCCACATGCACTACATCTGGGACTTAGTACACGAGGGGATCATGGACTTATAGTTCTGTCCTTCAGTAGAACAGACGGAAGGAATTTTCACCAAGACCTTCACTGAGAAGAAATTTCATTCTCTGCGAGGTCATCTTGGAGTGAAGGACACAGTTGACTAGCAACTGTAGTTCTTCTTTTTACATACATTGTACCTTGAGGGGGGGGGGGTTTCCCATGAGGTTTTCCCTCTTTCCTCACTTTATTTTCAGTGTATCTTTTGTACTTGGGTACCTAACATAGCCTCGTTGTCGGGACCCAATCTTTATTTTCACCATCATGATGTTCAGGGGGGGTGTTGGAGTTACTTCACACAAACCTAGGATTTATTTTTCCTAAGGTTTTTATTTGTTTATTATTCATAATTAGTCATTATCCATTCTCCTATATTTTAGGAGAGAATATTTCACTTGGATAATATTCTCTTTAAGTTCACACTTCAGTTTGACTAGTTCAATTGAGTTTAGATGTTGCATTGACATCATCACAATGCAGCATTGGGATCATCACAATGCAACATTGGGATCATCACCATGCTAATTCGACCTTGCCTTGGTATCATCACCAGAGTGGCGCATTAGCCTTGATTTCTTGAGTTAACTCCTCACTACTTTTTGTTCAGTCAGTTAACTGAGGAATAGTTGACTAGTTAACTCAACTAGGTGGCAGTTCACTCCCGTAACTATCTGGGAGACTAGAATAGGTGGCAGTTCACTCCCGTAACTGTTGGTGTGTGTCCAGATCACTCTAGACCACCACTATGGTGACTTGGTTCACCTCAAGTCTAACTCATTGAGTTATACAGAGTATATCATGTGTAAATTATTCATTTTTCACAACGGTTAATGAGAATTCTTCCATTCTTTCTCTCCTTCTTCTTCCTTTTCCAATTCTCTCTGCAAATGTGTGTATTATGTTTAGCTAGATCTATTTTGTGAAATTTCAACACATTTACAGTCTTTGTTTGTTTTCCTTGATGACAATTCTTGCATAAAGTGTTGGTTGGTTTTGTGATCCGGGGCATTTCTCTGACTGCTTCTCTTCTACTAAATTTGACAAGGTTATCAAAATGTATGTGACCCATTCTTCTGTGCCATATCCAACTTTCATCTTCCTTTCCTAGACAACACTTTTTATTTCCAATTTCACTTAATACATATATGTTGATTGAAGTTCTCGCATCTGTAGCAATCAATATTCCTGAATCTTCTTTTCTTATCTCGCGCTTTTGTGAATCGAAAGTAACCTTATGACCTTGGTCACACATTTGACTCACACTTAGAAGATTATGTTTCATATCTTCTACTAGTAGAAAATTTCCTGCCTTGGTATTCTTGTTCCCAATTTTGATTGTTCCTTTTCCAATGATTTTAGCTAAATCATCATTTCTGAACGAGACTAATCCATCTCTTTCCTTTCGTAATGTAAGAAACATGTCTCTATCACCTGTCATGTGTTTTGAATAGCCACTGTCAACATACCGACCACGTTTCTTTTACTTAGCTTGTAGAGTGAGTGCATTCTTCATTTCTATACTGATCCTGCTTTCTTATCCATGTCCTTTTTTGAGGTTCCTGTATGTGACTCTTGTTATTCTATTGCAGTTCTCTAAGAGGGACTGTCATTATTCAATCTTTGGCCACGTGTCCAAAATTGTTACAGTTGTAACATTCCACTTTAGTGCTCAAAGATTCAAACCTGTTGTAACTTCTTCTCTATGTTTCACTCGACCTTCTTGGATAACCCCTTTGTGTATGACTTTTAAAGTTGTTTGTGTTCCTGTTGTTATCTATGCAATTCACAACTTTATTTCCAAAATTATTACATGCATAACATAAACCAAAAAATATAGTTTGATACCTAGGAGTTGAAGATATTATGAAAGGAGGTACTCTTATAAATTCTTCTTCTTCATGAGGCCTATCTGTTGGTTGTTGATTCCGAAATCTGAATCTTATCGGTGGAAGAGTGTCTCTGTAATCTTCCTTATAGATCTTCCTATCCCCCTTGATTATTTCTGCATAGCTTTTTGGATATGTTTCTTGCTCTGTTGTTTTGGAGCTTGATCCTTTTTCTGTCTAATTGTATCCAAGTCTGGACTTGTCATGATGAGATTTTTGACTGTTGATAATGTCATCCAAAACTTTTGAGTTGTTCTGCATATTTTTCTTTTGAAGATCCTTTCTTAATGTGACAATCTCTGCTTCCAAATTTCCAATGAT
>SNQJ01S0115594.1:66690-77249 GCA_010110895.2 Picea sitchensis
ATTAATAAGGCCTTTCAATAAAATAGAATAAGACGGATGTAAGAAGACCTAATAGAAGCTTCCGCTTCTAGAAGGATCTTCCTCTAGATGCTTCTCTTGATAGACATATTTAGTATAAATAAGGGTCGAGGGTATGAAAACCCCAGCTTGGAAATTATTGTAACAAAGTGTTGCTCGACTGGAGGTTGCCCCCTCGAAGAGGCCAGTGAACATTGCTTTCTGAATCAAAGTGATTTTTTTGTTGTTGTTCTTATATCATTCTTGTGTTATTGTGGAGATTATGCTAGTTATATTACTGTTATTCTGCCATTTCTAGTATTTTATTTCTGTTCTACATACTTTTAATAGACGATATATTACAAGTGGTATCAGAACACTTTCCTTGGCAGAAATTGTGGGAATTTTTTTCCGGGGTAGAGACGTATTCTGGCATCTTTAAGCCACAAAGATCTGTCATTACGTGCAAAAACCCATGGTTGAGGGATTCATACATGCAGGAAATACAAGTGGTTCTTAAGCGCACATCGGTTGGCTGCCCTTGTAACCATTGTTGGTACCCCTTCGAGTGGTAGCGCATCAGATAGCACCTATGTACAGATCAGCCTAGATTTCTTGAAACCCTCTTTAGATAAACCGATCAGCCGCCTGACTGCTTGTTGGCAGCTTAACATGTTTTTGACTTTCTATATCATTAAATTGATCTACATAGTTGCCTAACTGGAGTCATTTGTTTTTATTACTCTTCATGACACATTTTTGGAAACAACAGTTGTAAGTTGTCGATTTTTCCTATTATTATCTTTCATGCTTCGTTCATGACTGGAAGCATGAATAATTTGTGACTGTGTTACCTTTCTATTCTAAAATGTCGTCAAAGGCAAGTTATTCATACAGTTTATTAATGAAGTTAGTTCCTTTCCATGAAGAGTTACTCTCTTTGTTTCGATCCTTCAACATCAAACATGCTTAGAGATTGATGGTTAAATTAATCAAAGGACCCCCACATTTATTTTTTGGTATGGTTTGGTTTGGTTTTTTGCTTTACATTTCTTTTGCTAAGTCTTGGATTTTTCGACTCACCCAAACCTTGTGATAGAACCCACGATGCGCGCACTCATTTTTCATTTTAATGTTTTGGTCCTAGACTCGTACTAGATGAAAAGGTGGCATTATGATTTGCAGGCAAACATCATTCTCGAGACTTCCCTTGGGATTTTCAAACCCTCTTCACATGCATTTCAATAAACACCCATCTAATCGTTATGAGTTTATGTTCATAAACCATTCACCGTTGGAATGTCATAGGCTCGGGTTATGGCTCTGGACTGTCTTTGCAAAACCTCATTGTGTGCTGGGTCTGATTCGTTACCTATTCATCCATCATGGCTCTTGTTGTAAGAGTTGAACCAAATGGCCTTCAAACTCTATTCTTATATGACAATGCCAGAGAAGATTTGGAGAGAAGTGGCTGGCTCGTTTTCATTAGGAAGTTTCAGGGTTTCAATTTACAGGTTGCCCAAGAATTCGCTTTCTCCTTCGGTGGGTATAGGGATAGGGTAGATGATGTGCAACTGGAGTTTACCGAGTATTTCTTGAGTCAAGCTACAAGACCCCCTGCAAGCCTTGAAGTTTTACACTTTTGTTAGCAGCCTTTAATCTCGTTTTTTTTGCCTGCTGGAGACACAATTTTGCGGGAGATATTCTAAGCAAACTATTGCGAATTAGAACAAACCCTTTAAAACCCAGAACCGAAATGAGCCGTTTTACATTCATGTTAGGCAATTTCTCCAAAAAATGTACCATTGCAGAGATATGCCTCAACTTTTGGAGGTAATTTCTCATAATTTTCGTTTCGGGTAAGATGAGCGTTTTTTTTATTCTATTCTGCTACAGACCTTATTACAATGCCTCTCTCACCTCCCCAGACTTGTGTCCCTTCCCCTAACAGTGAACCCTTGATTGATCCCAAGGTCATTCAACAGACTAGCCAACAGATTGTACATCCAAACGACCGTGTTAAAAAAAATAAAGAAACCTATAGGAAAGAGATTTAAGGGTAATATTGATATCTATTTTAAAAACAAAAGAGCAGATCGATGTTTTAACAAACAAAAACCACAGGCTTGAATCTATCCTCCAGGGGAAAGAAAAAAATATTAAAACCACAGGTCATGTGATATTTAAAAATGTAGAGGCAACTACAGCCATTGTAGACTCCAAGGTTTCATGATACGATTTGATTTCGTAATTAGAGGTATGATCTTTTAAATTAATAACATTTTTGTTTTCATTCTTAAGTTAGATTATTTGGTTTGTTGAATAAACTATATTTCATTATTAAATTAGCCTGTTTTATTTATTAAATAAAATGAGATTTCATTTACTATTATAACTAGCTACAGAATCGCAAGATTCTATAGCCAGTTAAGAAAATTCGAATTGTCTAAATTAATGACAGAAAACATATCTAAAATATTCCTATTTTCCTTTTCTTTCAGGATAATTTAGGGGTCCATGATTTCAAAGTTGATCTGAAACACTTTTAAGATCTACCAGTCATATCTATGATGTATTTTGAATAAACAAAAATAAACTATTGTTCGTTTTTTAATATTTAGTAAAATTAGGGTGGTTGCATCCCCCTTTATTTTTGAAACAAATTTGATCTCAAGAATAGAAACAATTATGTTTCCTAAGACCTTTATAAACCTATCATTTTGTAAACAGTGGATCATCTCGGCCTGGGGCTAGAGTATGGGCGTTTAATCAAGGACTTGAATGGAACATAATGCACGTTACAACTTTAGCTTTTCTGTATGATGTTTTAATTCAAGTTATGTTTATTTCGATTTGATAATAGATGGTGATTGTTTTTGTCGTCATGATTTATTGCAAGTTGATATGATTCATTTTTATATGTTGTCTATATCTTATGTTTTAGATATAATACACAGTGATCATCTATCCAATTTAAATTAGGAGATCTATCTCTAATTTCTGTTGAATGTTTACATTCAAGTTCTTACATGAACATTTGTCTCATCGTAGTTACTTGCAAATCATAAGATCACTATGACTGTATCCATTGTATGTTCTTTTATCATAACTCAATCTTCATCATATTTGTTTCAAATTTGTTCGGAGCAATCTTAAGATCCGTTGCAGGTTTACTTCCCGGATAAGGTGGCTGGATATTCTCTATTGAACAAACATTGGATGCATTAATAGGTTAGTCTGTTATTTTATTTCATTTGCTTTATTATTTTAGAAGTTATATATATATATAGCATGATTTCCATTATCTATATCTTTCTGTTTAACTAAGTAGTTTAATATTTGATTTTATGAATGTGTACATACAAGAAAACAAATAAAAAATAAATAGTATTTTCGCTCTTTTTTTTTACTGTTGTTGAAAGAACCAATTTACATTGGATTTTTATGAGTTTAGATTAAAACTTGTGATTTGTATATATTGTATATATGATATAATAGAACTATTATACAAATATTATTTAGATAAATTGCATATATATATATTTAGATGTACATATAGATTTTAGTGATTTTTATTTAGTAAGTTATTGTATTTCTTTTAGTTGTTTTTTTTTCGCTTTCTTTAGAACTTAGATCGGCCAACGGAGCCGCTAAACCCGTCGGAGTGAATTAATACAAACGGCTTGGGTTAATTAGACAACCCCGAACCGGATTCACTCTTCCAGTTGATGAGCGATCAATTTCGCCCGTCAACAAATGGCGCTAGAAGGAGGGTCGAATGACAAGGTGGCCTTGTAGGAGCCTTTATTTTAAATGTATTCAATTTCCCCATGGCTCCCCAAATCACTGTGTTGGAACATGCTTTCCACTTCTCATTACACGATGTTCCCAACGAGACAGTCTCTCGCTTGTCCAAACTCACCTTTGATGGTGGAGGCAATACATCTGCTAAAAACCACCTTAACAAGTTTTGGTGCAAATGCATCAAACATGACATCTCAAATTTAAGAATTTTATGCAGATTGTTCGCTTTTACTTTTAGAGGTCGGATTAAACATTGGTTTGAATCCTTTTCAGCATGTTACATTTTTTATTGGTTTCAATTTGTAGATGAATTTGTAGATGCTTTTGAAATTTATGATTTCGATCAATTATGTGAAGAATTTCATACTTCGCTAATCAATGGTGATTCATCTTCGAAAGACTTTTTGACAAGAATCTATCATATCCTCTGTAAATTTAATCTAGATGACATGTCATTTGTATTAAATATCGGCTATGATACTTGCGTCCCTTCCATCCAGTCATATTCAATCATGAATGAAGAACCAGTTGAAAATCCTATCACTCGATTGCGAGAAGAATTTAGTTTGCAGGATGAGAGGAATCTATCTGAAAACTTTGAACAAGAAAGGGAGGTAGAATCTATTGACCAGGTTCTTACCGACAACCAAAACTAGTTTTTCCTCTAAATCATTATATTTTCTGTCTTCGACCATTGCAGAAGAAGATTCGATTCTTGGTCAAGGTGAATATCATCATTCTTATAAGTCTTGCTCTAATCAGTATTTGAATTTGGTTATTGAAGAAGACTTAGGTGATGAAAATGATCTTAAGAATTCTAACATCCCAATGAAACTGATTAGAGATGTAGATCTGCAATTGGAATAACTAACCTTAAACCCTAATCTACAAATCATACCTTATCAACATGAAAGATCAGATGTTTCCCATCAAAGTTTTGAATTATCTATCATACAGAAGGAAAATCTAGATGATCATATTATGTTGAGAAATTCGTCACCAAAACAGAGTAAGATTTTTAAAGAAAGTGAAGAGAAATGTCTTGAGAATACCATTGTTAATTATCGTAGTTCAAGAGATTCTTTTCATGTGCTTATTTCTGATTCCTTTTATTCTTTATATCTTGATCTCTTCCTAGACTCTGTTGGACTTGACACCTTACCTACAACATCCTAATCTTTTCTGCCACAATCATATCCTTTCAATATGCTAAATTTTGGTGAAATTAATTCCAAACCTAACATTGATAAAGTAGGATTTGACGCTCTTTCACTTTCATCACTCACATGGGAAAAGGACATGTTGCGAGATGATGTTACACAGTTTATTGTTGAAAAAGACAATGCACTATATCTTATGGAGATCAAACATTCTACGTTGCATATTCGTTCTTTGATTAGCTCGAAACTTAATGTTTATGCTTCACATTTTGAAATGATCAATCTCATCAAAGGAAACATTCAAACCAATGATCTAATTGATGTCACGAATCCTGTTATGATGAGTTCCCCATTGATATATTTGTTTCATCAAATTCATGGTTTATATCCTCATTTTTGTGACAGGATCTTAGGATGGCTTGATTATTCATATATAAAAAAATTCATAATAAAGATAAAGTTGTGCTTGCTTTCTTTTTACCTAAGTATCTTGGAAGTAGGCGTGACATATTTCTTTTAGATCTCCCATGTGAAGAAATTAATGAACACTTAGAGAATTGTCAGGAGGATGGGGCATTTCAGCCTTGGCTGATGGTTATTTCATTTCCTCGTAATCTTGACAAGTTTTTCAACCTTACTTACACTCGCCCATGCCATTATGACCCTTATCACGACAAGATTGCACAATGGCTGGAGGATTCATACATCGAGAATTTTCGAGGGAATGGTAAGATCATGCTTACTTTGTTTCTAAATAATGAGTATGAAGGTAAGTGTGATATATTTGTGTTATTTTTTGATATATTACCATTCTTGTTAGTAATGTTTGATTTTGTTTCCATTGCAGGATTGGAGTTACTCCGATGGCTACATTGGAAACATGACTTCACGTAGTATTATGATTTGTTTAGTAGTTAGGGTAGGTTTAGGAATAGGTTTTATTTCAGTTTTATTCCTCATTATTTCTCTTTGTAATAATGCAGTCATGARCGCAAGTGGGCGCACCACGAGAACCACAACATGATTATTGTCAGGGAAGTCTGCGTAATCCTTTTATCTTTGCTTTTCGTTGAATATTTCTTTTCAAAGATGCAGTATTATTATGAAAATTTTAAATGGAAAGTAAAGAGATAAATAAATTTGAATCGTAAATTCAACCCTGACCCAAGGTACCACGAGTAGGACTGTTTTCACATCAAACATGATTTTTCTATTTTCTTTCAGTCTCCCAAGGGATTTTTTGCATGATGTTTTCAGATACACCTTTTGTACATATTTTTTTGTTTGGATTTATTTGCTTTCCAATTTTTCTTTGTTGTTTTGTTTTGTTTTCATTTTAGTTCATCGGTCCTTTTGAGTCAAACATCCATGTATTACAGTCTAGCTCAGACAAAGAGAAACAAAATGCTTCATCTCAAAAATGGTTGTCAAAGGCTGTCGGAACATCTATTGTTGTCCTTCCCTGAAATTGTAGGCTGGTTAAAGGTGTCATTTTGTCTGAAAGTCGATCACTTGGTTTCAATATGCACTTGAAAGTATTCACGAATATCTTTAAAAATTCTTTTTACGTTGTCCCTGCTCTTTAAGAAAGCAACTCAATGATGTCTCCCTATCCTTGAAAATTAGTTCTATCAACGAACTATTTTTCAGATCTTGATGAAGGTTTGCTAGAAAAATTTAAAGGCTTGTGGAAATATTAAGTTGAGTTAAAAGACTGGAATTTTCAGCGTCACCCCGCTCTACTGAATATTTTTAAAATTATATCAGAATGTGAATAAACTCTCAGAGATATGTGGGAAGTGTTTGTAAACCCGCTGGGACACTGAACAGGTCTGCTGGCAGCAGGTAAATGCATGCATGACACTAAGATAACTTCGCTGGGGTACTGAATAGGCCTGCTGGCAGCAAAGCAATGTCAGGTAAAAGAAAATTCTCAGGTATGAACTTTGTGTTGGCCATAAGCATCCTTTGTTCTCATTTGAAAGTTCTTGGGTAGGATACAGACGTCAAAGTGGGTTAATTGACATCCCTGTTGAGGCTATGGATGCCTGCTGGCAGTAGTGGCCCTGTCAATAGTATTGGAGATTCTAACTCAACATCGTGGCTTTCTTTTGTTAAGTTTGTCACCAGTTTTCATTCTTTTAAATGAAAGGTATCTGAAACTGGGCTGCGTCTGGTTCTTTTTAAAGATGTTCAAATAATCTTACAGTTGTTCTTCGATTTGAAGTTTTTCAAAATTCTCTAACCTGAACTAGTTCATATTGCAGAGATAACTGCTTCTCCCAGCATGTCACCATTATTGGCAGCTTAACATGTTTTTGACTTTTTATATCATTAAATTGATCTACATAGCTGCCTAACCAGAGTCATTTGCTTTTATTACTCTTCATGACGCATTTTTGGAAACAACAGTTGTAAGTTGTCGCTTTTTCCTATTATTATCTTTCATGCTTTGTTCATGATTGGAAGCATGAATACGAAGCATGAATAATTCGTGACTGTGTTACCTTTCTGTTCTAAAATGTCGTCAAAGGCAAGTTGTTCATACAGTTTATTAATGAAGTTAGTTCCTTGCCATGATGAGTTACTCTCTTTGTTTCGATCCTTCAACATCAAACATGCTTAGAGATTGATGGTTACATTAATCAAAGGACACCCACATTTATTTTTTGGTATGGTTTGGTTTGGTTTTTGGCTTTACATTTCTTTTGCTAAGTCTTGGATTTTTCGACTCACCCAAACCTTGTGATAGAACCCACGATGCGCACACTCATTTTTCATTTTAATGTTTTGGTCCTAGACTCGTACTAGATGCAAAGGTGGAATTATTATTTGCAGGCATACATCATTCTGGAGACTTCCCTTGGGCTTTTCAAACCCTCTTTGCATGCATTTCAATAAACACCCATCTAATCGTTATGAGTTTATGTTCATAAACCACTCACTGTTGGAATGTCACGAGCTCGAGTTATGGATCTGGATTGTCTTTGCAAACCCTCATTGTGTATTGGGTATGATTCGTTACCTATTCATCCATCATGGATCTTGTTGTAAGAGTTGAACCAATTGGCCTTCAAACTCTGTTCTTATATGACAATGCCAGAGAAGATTTGGAGAGAAGTGGTTGGCTCGTTTTCATTAGGAAGTTTCAGGGTTTCAATTTATAGGTTGCCCAAGAATTCACTTTCTCCTTCGGTGGGTATAGGGCTAAAGTAGATGATGTGCAACTAGATTTTACCAAGAATTTATTGAGTCAAGCTACAGGACCCCCTGCAAGCCTTGAAGTTTTACACTTTTGTTAGCAGAGTTTAATCTCGTTATTTTTGCTTGTTGGAGACACGATTTTACGGGAGAGATTCTGAGCAAACCGTTGCGAATTAGAACAAACCCTTTAAAACCCAGAACCAAAATGAGCCGTTTTATCTTCATTTCGGGTATTTTATCCAAAAAATGGACCATTGCAGAGATATGCCTCGACTTTTGGAGGTAAATTTCTCATAATTTTCGTTTCGGGTAAGATGAGCGTTTTTTTTATTCTATTCTGCTACAGACCTTGTTACAGTGCCTCTCTCACCTCCCCAGACTTGTGTCCCTTCCCCTAAAAGTGAACCCTTGATCGATCCCAAGGTCATTCAACAGACTAGCCAACAGATTGTACATCCAAACGACCGTGTTAAAAAAAATAAAGAAACCTACAGGAAAGAGATTTAAGGGTAATATTGATATCTATTTTAAAAACAAAAGAGCAGATCGATGCTTTAACAAACGAAAACCACAGGCTTGAATCTATCGTCCAGGGGAAAGAAAAACGTATTAAAGCCACAGGTCATGTGATATTTGAAAACGTAGAGGCAACTACAACCATTGTAAACTCCAAGGTTTCATGATACAATTTGATTTCATAATTAGAGGTATGATCTTTTAAATTAATAACATTTTTGTTTTCATTCTTAAGTTAGATTATTTGGTTTGTTGAATAAACTATATTTCATTATTAAATTAGCCTATTTTATTTATTAAATAAAATGAGATTTCATTTACTATTATAACTAGTTACAAAATCGCAAGATTCTATAGCCAGTTAAGAAAATTCGAATTGTCTAAATTAATGACAGAAAACATATCTGAAATCTTCCTATTTTCCTTTGCTTTCAGGATAATTCAGGGGTCCATGATTTCAAAGTTGATCTGAAGCACTTTTAAGATCTCCCAGTCATATCTATGATGTATTTTGAATAAACAGAAATAGACTGTTGTTAGTTTTTGAATATTTAGTAAAATCAGGGTGGTTGCATCCCCTTTTATTTTTGAAACAAATTTGATCTCAGGAACATAAACAATTATGTTTCCTGAGACCTTTATAAACCTATCATTTTGTAAACAATGGATCATCTCGGCCTGAGGCTAGAGTATGGGCGTTTAATCACAGACTTGAATGGAACAGAATGCATGTTACAACTTTAGCTTTTCTGTATGATGTTTTAATTCAAGTTATGTTTATTTCGATTTGATAATAGATGGTGATTGCTTTTCTCGTCATGATTTATTGCAAGTTGATATGATTCATTTTTATATGTTTTCCATATCTTATGTTTCAGATATAATACATAGTGATCATCTATCCAACTTAAATTAGGAGATCTATCTCTAATTTTTGTTGAATGTTTACATGCAAGTTCTTACATGAAGATTTATCTCATCGTAGTTACTTGCAAATCATAAGATCATTGTGACTGTATCCATTATATGTTCTGTTATCATAACTCAATCTTCAGCATATTCATTTTGCATTTGTTCGGAGCAATCTTAAGATCCGTTGCAGGTTTACTTCCCGGATAAGGTGGCTAGATATTCTCTATTGAACATACATTGGATGCATTAATAGGTTGGTCTGTTATTTTATTTCATTTGCTTCTTTATTTTAGAAGTTTTATATATATAGCATGATTTCCATTATCTATATCTTTTTGTTTAACTAAGTAGTTTAATATTTGATTTTATAAATGTGTACATACAAGAAAACAAATAAAAAATAAATAGTATTTTCGCTCTTTTTTTTACTGTTGTTGAAAGAACCAATTTACATTCGATTTTTATGAGTTTAGATTAAAACTCATGATTTGTATATATTGTATATATGATATAATAGAACTATTATACAAATATTATTTAGATAAATTGCATATATATATATATATATATATATATTTAGATGTACATATAGATTTTAGTGATTGTTATTTAGTAAGTTATTGTATTTCTTTTAGTTGTTTTTTTCTCTTTCTTTAGAACTTAGATCGGCCAACGGAGCTGCTAAACCCGTTGGATTGAATTAATCCAAACGGCTTGGGTTAATTAGACAAACCCAGACCAGATTCACCCTTCCAGTTGAAGAGCGATCAATTTCACCCGTCAACACTGCTATAGTGCCACCGAGAATAACACTCAGGAAGATACTCTCTAGTACCTGGGTAGTCGGCTAGTACGGCTAAGGGTATGGTCTATCCTCCTTAGTTAGTGCCCTGAGATATTGGGCCGAGTACTATTGTTGGACCCTGCACATATATCAGAGAGCTATATCATAGGGCAAATCCTTGT
>SNQJ01S0115594.1:77259-96147 GCA_010110895.2 Picea sitchensis
GAGGTTGCCCCCTCGAAGAGGCCCGTGAACATTTCTTTCTGAATCAAAGTGCTATTTATGTTGTTGTTCTTATATCATTTCTATGTTATTGTGGAGATTATGCTGGTTATATTACTGTTATTCTACCATTTCTAGCATTTTATTTCTGTTCTGCATACTTTTTATATCTGGTATATTACAAAATTGGTCTTATTTTATTGTATGACTCCTTGATCACATACAAAGGTTTTGTTGAGTATACATTGTTGCTTTCACTTTGTTGGCTAATGTCTTTTTACAGGTTCATCATCCCATAAGCCTTGGAACAGAGCGAGGATGACACTAACGAGGATGAACGACGTTTAAATGGTATGTTATTTATCCTTGTTAGTTAGTATGCTTGATAATTAAAACTTAGGGGAAGTTTTATATTATGTCTTGTTTTGTTCTAGTTTCGGGGTGAAACTAGGGAGATCTATTTGTGTCCACACTTACGGATTTGTCCGATAACAACCCCAAAAACAACGAATGGTTTGAGAGGTTAGAAACCCCAAAATGATGAGTTAGGCTAGCGCCACTTGGCACCATGTTTGTACCACATTGGATGGTACGAGTGGAAGGAAGCCATGTGGATGCCACATGGTAGTGTGATGGATTTTGATCATGAGAGCCTGGATACTTCAGGAGGTCATATCTTCAGATGCAGAGATCGGATTGAAGCTTATTTATATTCGATGGAAATATATTGATGAGTAGAATACATCTTTGGTCCTTATGATTATATCTGAGTTGAATAAGGAGAGGAAAAATATTAACATCCCACCAGTCTAAGAGAGGGTTAGGGGGTCATATGTGTTACACATGTGACAACTTCAAATGTCTTCGGGATAATATTTGTTAGACTTCCCCTTCTATACATAGATACAAAAGCTTCTTAGAAATCTTCTTGGAAAGGACCCATGAGGACAAAATAATGACTGAAGCCAACATATAAAAAAACTCTTGTATCACTCTGCTTCCTACAAATGCATAATGCAAAAACGCTACATATATTACAAATCTAAAGGGTGAAATTTAAAGCTTAGGCAACAAGGAAGTTGAAAGCACCAATGATTGCGTGGGAAGTACAAGTAAAATCATTGGGGCTATAGACGCTCGTTGGTAGAAAGGATATGCTTGTATGATACCGAGGCAACTTCATCGGGTCTATGGATGCTCGTTATAAGTGAAGCAATGCTAGGAAAGAAGATATGAGGAACACACATCAGTCAATAAATCACCAGGAAAACACCTCTCCAGTATCCAACTCCTTCCATATTTATGAACTAAGTTAACAAAATCCCATCCCAAATTGTCTCACAGAAATTATTCCGAGGATCATCCAAGTTGTATCGCCTTCTCATTTTTCAGTAAGAGCTAGTGACATGGGGTCCAATGTATAGAGGGAACTGTAAAGTTTTCAGAATATATGAAGATCAGGTGCATATAATCTGGGGGCATATCTGGAGTAGAGATAATCGGTTCTCCCAGCAAGTCGCCATTTGTTGTGACATCCACAACAAGCCACTAAAATTCTTTAGCTTAGAGGATTTTAGTGGTCACTCACTTTCCAAAATTTCAGCAAGGTATTGATCACTACTAACCTAACGAACTATTCATTCATAAAAATACCTTTTTCACACAATCTTCGAAGTAGATCTAAGTCACGAGTGACCAACACAAGGTCCTTCAAATTACATTGATCATTGCTTCCCCTCCATCTCCAATCAAAACCTTGAGCCCCTTTTCAAGAATCCCCTCTACATAAATGTGCTCAATTCCCGACCTATATGACCCTAGTTTAAGCATCGTCAGGCCTATGTCACTGGATTTACACTAATATATTCCTACCGACCGACACTCTTGACGACGAAGCTGCATTAATAGTGTCATCAGAATAATTTGTTGGGAGAGGATACCCCTGCCAATATTTCTCGACGCCACATCTATCAATGATGATGCATTATTCAACGTTTGACCATCTACCTTCTCCTAGGACCTGGATCTTAGGAATATGTGTCAGAAGGGGATCAACCTTTGCAACTCTTCAAGAACTAATCATTGCAAATGTGTAAAAAGGACCTTGCACCAGATTCTTTATTATATTTCAATAATCTAAGATGCTCTTACTAAAATCCCATATACTCAATGTGATCCCCCTTTGATTAATGCAGGATTTTTGAGCAAAACCCCTTTTCATCGTTAGGAAAGATAGTAGACACTTCCTCCATATATGTCTACGCCTCCTCTTGAGAAATATTTCGACGACCACCACAAACACAAGTTAAGCTTCATACACCAAGGTGTATATTGCATGCATATGTGTTAGAAGGATATTAGTCCTTCAATATTTTAAGAATCAATCACTGAACAATGTGTAAGGCGAGCCCCTAACACAATTCTACACTCTAATCAAATCAAACCAAATCTTTAAGATAGCAGGAACTTCCTTTGTATCTGTCGACGCCTCCTCTCAATAAATATTTCGATGACGTTGATGTACACAAGTTAAGCATTGTACACCAAGGCGTATATTTTTTGCATACATTTTATAAGGAGATTAGTCCTTCAAGATTTCAAGAATCAATCACTAAACAACATGTAAGGAGAGCCCCTAACACAATTTTACACTCTAATCCAATCAAACCAAATATTTAATACATATTATGCATGCTACATGGCCTCATTCCATTGGGACACATTTTCTGAAGATTATCGTTTCATCATCAGAGGATACAACGAGATTATCATCTACACTATCCGTTAGACTACCCCGACGATGAAACTACCCAATTTATAGTGTCAGAAAGTCAACTTGTCGATACATATTGGTCATATCCTTCATATGGTCTATTTCTTTATCATGATCAATCCTTTCAACGATGATATTGTAACCCTGTAAAGTTAATCCTCCACATGGCCTTTCAACATACGATAACTCATTCATATTGGTAAAGTAAATTAATATGCAAAATGGTAGTTAATATTGGTTATACAAATGAAATAACACTTAAGACCTTACCAATAAATTGGTTACCTATTCCCTTAGCACATTTTTCGAGGGTAAACAAATGTTTTAAAAGGTGATCATCGTCGAAAGAATATGACTCCTTCACAAGTTTTAAAAGGTTTCTCCCAATCTATCTTCCCGACGGCGACATGATTAGAGAACCTTTCCATGCAATTCTTGACCCCATATCTTCGATGACACACCAATGGTAACAAACAAAGAGTTTCCTTCAAAAAATTAATGGAGGTTGTACAATTTTGACTAATCCAATGCTATAACATGATAAGCATTTATTACACAGGGTTTAGGGGAAAATGTAAAATATAACACTTTTTTTAATCCATCATCCACATTTTTCTTATCCATGAGAAACCTATGAAAGTGTAAGTGATCAAACTCTGGTAGCTGGATAAATTCAATTTTTCTTTGAAGCCTCAAGAAGACAGGTATGTATGTTGTATGTTTTGAATTTAATGCCTTTTGTAACCAGTTGGAAGGTGAATAATTTTGTTCTTCTATGTAACAATCTACCCAAGTGACAAGATGTCTTGAGTGCAGACTAGGAAAGAAAAGAAACTGGAAACTATTGTGCTTGCACCTATTTCCAGTCTAGACTCTATCACGATTACAGACACCAATTTCTTCAATGGAAGGGAGCATTGCTCGAGGTACCATGAAATCTATCGTATTTTCCAGAATGAGGAGTATCCATCCAATGCTGAAGACATAGATGAATATCGGAACATTGGAAGAAGTGGTATTCACACTCTGGAAGCTCACCCGATGCTTTTCCCCTACAACGACATTACACAATGGTGTTTTACCCAAATCTAGAAAGAGATGGCCACCATCATCAACTAATCCAGAGTTCTAATCATTCCCTGAAGCCAGAAGATATTGGAATCAAATACAAAACCCCTGAACCTACAATATCATTGAATGAATCCTTTCAAGAGAAGTTCAAAATAGAGAATGAATATTTTGAGGACCTAATGGAAAATTGGTACATAAGAGAAGAGAGACAATTCAAGCATGGAGAAAGGTATATCCCTTCACTATACTTGAAGATACCATACAATATACTTAACACAATGATTTACATACTATACGATCAAGAAATTAGCATGCACTTCAGGATGGAATGGTTTTCGATGGCATATGTGATCGTGAAAACATAATAAGTGTTCAACTAGGAAAACATCCCGGTCTTCAACGTTATCAACTGAGCTAGGGAAGCACCAGGTATCGAAAACCCTAGTTTTTATATGACAACATATCTTATTGATGCAATTTTCTTTTCTCACCATTTCCCCACTTTTGAATGGAGTTGGACTCCAAATCAGCCTCCAATCCATATATATTGTTCAGACTTGTGGGACATAAATTATAAAGAGTATTTTTATAGTATGTGTGATTATTTCCTATCCCCTCTGTACAAGGTGACTTTTGGGATTTACCCACACATGATCTCTAAAGGGGCTATCACAACCCTAAAAGAGATAGGAGACCGGTATGTGAAAAAATATTATACCTATATCAAGGTATATGGAAGTATTGGACCGCCACATCTCTTGCCCAAGTATGTACTTGATGAGCTATTATCCAGAGAAATCACATATCAAGTAGTAGAGAAAGGGGTCATGACCTATCTATCAGAGAAGAAAAACAAGTAATGGCCTATTTTCCCACTGCACGTAGGAATGTATACTCTGTCCAACAAACCCCATGTTGAGACGGAAGTCGAAGATTTAAGGGAAATATGTATGTGCACAAGGATCTCAAAAGGAAAAGATCCTCACAATATAGTATATTACCATATAATGTCAATTAAGCTCACACAACAAGTCATTCATGAGGACAACTTCGCATAAGAACTCTTCAAAGGGGATTTATTTTTCGAAGAAGTATTAGAAAGGCTACAGAGTGAACCAACCAATGAAAATCTCCACAAGGAAGAAGATGAAGGAGAAATTCAAAGTGTTACTAGAAAAATACAAGGATAAGATGGAGGATATAGAAAGGGAACAAACACATAAAGTTGAGGACATAGCAAAGAAACACAAAGAATCGGAAGAAATATATCAACAAAAGAAAAAGGAAGAAATGGAAAAGAAGCAGGCCAAGCAAGATAAAAATAAAGTTAAGGATCAAATCCCTAGGAAGGATGTTGAAGGAAAAACAAAGAGCACTGAGACAGAAACCAAATCCAAAGAATATGAAGAGTTGGAAAAGAAAAAAATTGAATATGGAGAGAAACTAAAACTAGCAACTGAAGATTAAGGGAAAAGGAAGAAATAAGAACAGGAAAAAAAGAATGCAGTTAAATCACAGGGAAAAGCAAAGAAAAGAAAAGATATGGAAAGGAAGAAAGAACAGGATGAAATGAACAAAGTTGTGATGAACCCCAACACCAACATAGTTACCATTCCTATTGAAGAGTGCACTCCTTTAGCAACCATCCCAGGACAACTTTCTTACACAACTTAGAAACTAGGAATGGAGGAAGTTGTAGTAGTTGTAGGGGATTATTATTACAGTCACAAAACCATAGTTATTGAGAGAAGAACAAACAAAATACAGAGGAGAGAATAAACACTAAAACAAGAATCCTGTAAAAGAGGCATCAAGTGGAAGGTGGGAAAAGACCCAAAGGAAAATTCTATACAAACAACATCAACCCTAAACGCATTTACAGGTGCAAATGTCATTTTGGTTTACGTGATAGGAGAAGCATTGGATGCATCAAGAGATAGGGTAGTTGAACTTTAAGAAGCTGTGAACACCATCAGAGATAACTTAGCCGATGAACTCAAGAAAGAGGCCAACACATCAGAAAACATGCACAAAGAATAATTACAAAGGGAATTACAACTTCAAGGAAACAAATTAAATGTTGAGTTTGAAAAGAGGGCTAGTGTAAATCAAGGATTACATCAAGGATAGATAGAAGCTCTCAGGCTTAAACATTCAAAGGAAATGGAGAAGCTCAAGACCACACATGCACAAGAGATGATAGGATTACATGCAGAATGGTTGGAGGTAAGCATCTACAATGAGAAACTAGAAGACATGGTCTGAAAGTTAGAGTAAGATAATCAAATTTTGGAGAAGAATGTAGAAGAAATACAAAAGGGAGTTATCATCCTAGAAACAATAAAAGAAGAATTTAATCTTCCAATGAGGAACTCATAAATGTACATAAGGAGTGCTTATGTTTATTGAATGAAATCCAAAGGAACATAGGAGACCAACTCAAGCTAGGTGTGTAGATGGGAAACATAAAGGACAAGTACCAAAATTCTCAAAATTCCTATGACAAAATCATAGACTGGCAAGATGTGTATGATAATCCACCTAGTACCCTGCCAGTCTACATAGCTAGGTAGAAGATCAAATATCAAGTCCACTTTGATACTAGGAAATCCATCATGAATGATATTAAAAGAACCCAAGAAGTAGTTAGCAAATCTTGCAAAACACTATGGAGGGAATCAAACAACATACTTGAACAGTTTGAGATGGATATCATGGCAGATTTATAGGAAGTAGCACTAACTAAGTTGAATATAGAGGATGTGGAAACTAGAAGAAATTTCAGCAAGAAAACTATTGAAGCGATCGAAGAAGTAAATAAAGAGGTCCTGGAAGAAAAGCTTATAAATCCAATCAAGTTGACCTCACTATCCAAAGACTTCATTCGAAAAAGAGAGTAGAGAATGAAGGTAGAGGTGACAACCCTAATCTATGACAATGAGATAGACCTTGAAGGACTTCAAGCTTTAGAATGATTATAGAGACAAGATGCAGCAATTGAAGACCTCTTAATTATTGTATTTTGTAATGAATTTTCTTCATTTTGATTATCTGTAATTTTGTAAAGTCCCAGTTTGGAATGTGAAATGAGATATTTTAACTTTCATTTGACATGATGACGGTTACATAATGTGAACAACCTCCTCTTATTTTATAAAAGAGAGTGTTGCAACGAAAGAGGGACCTTTTCCCTTTGTAAATGATAGTCAATACTTTTACTTTAGAATTAATAAAGAGAAAGAGGCATTTGGGAAATATGCTATTGTGGTGAATGTATATGAGACTCCTCTTTATGCATTTGTTTTCTACGAGAGTATTACGTAAATCTATTGTATGAATTATTTCTTCAATTTCTTCTTGATGCTAATGTTGTCATATTTTTCCTCTTGAATACAATTGTGATGTTATGAAAACATATGGCAACTAATTGTGAATTATCTGTAACATTGTTGTTATAATTTGTCATTAGGATACTTGGATTTTTCTGATCCTAATGATATCATCTTTCACTATATTCAATTTTAATTAGCTTGCTCCTTATCAGGATAGATTAGAATAGTTCATAATTGCATCTAGAATAGATATAAACAACATTAGTTAATTTAGTCTTAGATTTTTAATTCATCGGAGGACATTTTGTTCTCAAATTCATATTTAGATAATAATTTAGAGTGGAAACTAGGCCCATGTACTAGTCAGAAATGCCACCCCAAACGAGAGTATGTATAATTTGGACATGTCAACAGGCATTCTCCCTTACCTGATTGACAAGCCAATATGGGTTTGTCAACACAATCCTTAACCCTATTTATCCTTTCCTTTATTCATCTAAATATGGTATCATAAGCTTAATGTTGAAGAGTTGTTGCTTAGTGACAATCAGCAGTCAACTTTATTTAATTTGATGAGGGAGCCCCGTCTGGTCCAAGAGTTATCTTGTGGCCTGAAGTAGGTTTTGAGATGCCTTGGGATAGTTCCCAAGCAGCCGAGAACGTCTCAATGTTACAACATATTTTTGGCACCGTTGTTGGGGATGGATTTGAAAAATTCATTTTCCCTAGGATACAACAAAGATAAGATATAGTTCTTGAAGGTGAGAAGGGTCAAATAACAGGCTATTTGGTATTCACCTAGCGTCTCCATTATGATTTCACTAGCGACTCTAATGGTTTTGAAATGACAAGTTCATTTGTTGCAAAGATAGTTTCAAGGTAAGCTCATTTTTATTTCTCATCTATACTTGGTTTTTCAAATCTTATGCCTAACATAGAATACTAGGTAGATTACCTTCCTATATTTAGTACAGATGATGAGAAAATTCCCGCACAACACATAAAGGATTTGCATGCTTGCATTCATCAACTGAATATTTATCACAAAGATATTCTAATAAAAATGTTATGATCTCTTTCTATGCATATGTTTGACAACGATACAAAGCCTTACGTACTGCTAGTATTTCTTCATTTAAGGATTTTCATGCAGATTTTCATTCTTATTGCAAGACGTTGTATTCAACTAACCTCCTTTTCAAGGATTTTTGTGAACAAGAATTTAAAAGGGAAACTTACTATAGTAGTGAGATTGAAGAAGATAGTCTTGTTGATACAAATGAAAAGATATCACTAGAAAGTGATTATACATATGCATCAAAGAATCTACAAGAAGATACAACACTTTTTCTTGTTTTGCAAGAAGATTCTCATCAAGAGAGTTTATATCAAGAAAGTAATCAATATTTTTACATTGAAGAAGATATCTCTGAGAATTTTCAAGAAGGTCCCAATAGTCTTCATAATGTCTTGAGTATTCAAGAAGAATTCAGTCATGTATTTTCTAAAGAAACTTTTATCTTTAATCCTTGTGAATACCATCTTGTCTATGAGCAACATATAGAATCATTTTCTGGAGAGGTAGTAGAAACAATATATGAAAATAAAATCTTTGAAGATGATATTCCTTTTAGTATTGATTGATTTTCAAAACAAGAACCAAATGAAGATGGTAATGATAGTTATACAATATTATATGATGTATATGAAGGAGATATTTCTATTGGATTGCATGAAGAAGAACTATTGGAACATTCTCAGATGAATGCATCTGAAAGTTTTCAAGAAGGTTTAGTACTTTTTTCTTCTCTGAATGATAAAATTCAAGATTTCATTTGGCAGATTAATGCCTCTTCTCAGGACAATGATGGTGAGTTTCAAATACATACTGAAACTTCAATAAATCTGGTATGTGAATATCATAATGAATGTTTACATTTTCAAGAAGATAAAGGGCCCTCAAATGATTTGAATATTATTTTACAAAAGTCAGAAAATGATGTGTCAAATCCTAGAGAAAATCTATCAAGTAATCCTGGAATGCTTTTATTTTTTCTTCAAAATTATATTTCAAAGGAAAACATTGTTATTCATAATGAGGAAAAGAAGGTTTCAAGATCAACATATTCAAAAATTTACAACAACTCACTACTTTTTGAAGGATATGATTATGTTAATTCTAAATAGAAGGAGAGGTAGAGTTTGTCATCACCATATACAAAATTTTTGAACAACAATAAGCTCATATATGATAGTTATGAAAATAAATGTGTTGATGGTTGTACTTATTGTTTTAAATATGTGCAAATCACTTTTCTTAATGATGAGGATCAATTTTATTTTCAGCATATTGTTGTTGTAGGGTCTCATCATTCAAAATTTCCTATCAAAGGAGACTATGAACAAATTCAAGATAAGCAGATTTCCAAAGCACCATCTTCAAATTTTTTTATTAGTGCACAAGTTTATGATAACTATGAGAGCTCCGATGAAGAATTTCAAACATATGTATTACTTTCATTTGTTTTTAAAGATACAAAGCCCACCATTAGTGAACCAAAATCAGTGGAAGGATTCACCATCATCAAGAAAGTAGAGTTTTCAGATTAGAAGATTAGTAATTTGAACCAAAGGTTAATCTTTAATGATCTTGAAGATCATGTTGTAGTTTTCCTCGAATCATCAAATGGAGTAATTGTTAGATTATTATTTTACCGTTGATATGGATTAAACTATGATGTTCAGTTACAAATATCCATACTTTTATTTCATTTGAATATTAAGAATGAAAGAAAACTTCATTCAAACAATCACATGCTTGGTTGGTTGCATTGGAAGCATGATTTCACCTAATCAGATTAATTGAGCATATTAGAATAGGATTTGATTGTACATAAATAAGCTTGTGGTAAAACATTTGTTTTTAGTTTGCAAAGCAATTAATTTCAATTTGCATTTCACTAGAGCAGTTGTTTTGGTTTTTATTGTGTACAGATAGTATGTTCCAGTTGCGAATAAGTGGGGTTTTCATAATAGGGAATAAGGTGCTTTCAGGAAATGGTTTTGGAGTCAACTTGGACCATTCATAGGTTTTAGAGATTTACAAGGGTTCATGAATTTAGAGAGTTAGAGAGATGAACAGAAGGCACCTGGTCTATAGTTCTTTCGTGTCTCACAGGGAGACATAATCCCCAAATGGATCCTAATGTTGTAACCTAAATTGACTTCATCAATTTAGGCCAGTTTTTTGCCCAAAATTTGGCTCATTTTTCCATGCCTCAAAATCCTTGCATCCCTCATTATATTTCTAGTTCATATTTCCATGAGTTAAGTGATAAGGCACTAATAAAAAGGAGCATCAAGACACCGAATAAAACTTCATCCAAATTATATCGCATATTGACTCTGGTCTAATTTCTACCGACCACCGGGACACTGGGCTAAATATGTTGAAATTCTCTTACTCCATCCCCTAGGTATCTTGTTATCTAGTGATTTGCTTACTGCAAATCAAGTTAGCAGCTCACAAAACAAAAATACATTGTTGGAATATTCAACTCAAATAAAGATAGTGGAAGAAAAACTGGAAACCAAATCATGCACACATAAACACCAAGAGGGAAATCCAGTACTAATATTATTTTATTATGATAAAACCAGGGCTTCCATAATAGGGATAGTGGCCCACTGAGACAGATACAACTGTAGATAAATTTAGCAAAGTCTGATGTGTTGTATCACCCAAATCTGGCACACTTTTTGAGGTGTACACACCTTTACTTAAGTAAACCTTCGCATATGCACTTGTCTCTATTGTGACCCGTGTACACAACCTCAAATATTGTACAAAAATCTACATACAATGCAACCCTTTCATGTGGCTTCGCTCTGCTAAAAACCACTTGCGGTTTCCTCTATTATATCTTCTCCTTGACCTAATCTCTGGATGGAAGTCCTTCTCCACCTATCTGAGATCTCTTTGAATGACAATCCTTCATGATCCAATCCTCTATATTCATCAAGTGTCTTCTCCTACACCCTATCCTTGCTTTTATAATATTGAGTTATAATCTAACCCTAATCTCCAAAGTGATTGACGGATGAGATTAATTCTCAGCTTACTTGAGATCAATGGTTAATATTAAATGCTAATTACTTTTATCATTTCCTTAAATAACTCAATTAATTAGTAAAATAATTTTACTTTAATGATTATTTTAATTCAATTAATTCAAGAACAAAAGGATTTGGATGATTTCCACACGTCTAGACACTTAGACCTGTGAAAAAATACATGTTTGATGCTATCATGCATCAAAACTCCCTCTTAGTGAGGAAGGTATTCTGCATCACCCCAATTTTTTCTCTGAAAAGCACAAAATTCCCTTTCTCCAAGGGTTTGGTCAGAATATTTGCAACCTACTCATCTGTGGAAATATACTAGAGCTTCACTACTCCCTTATAGATCATATCTCGAATAAGGTGGTATATGATATCTATATGCTTGGACATGTCATGGAATATTGTAATCTTTTAGAGTTTGATATGACTCTTATTATCGCAGTATATCATTGTAGGTTCCAACTCCTGATCAAATAAACTTGTAAGCAATTTGTGAAGCCAAATAACTTCACAACTAGTCATGCTTGCTGCCATATACTCTACCTCTATTGAACTGAGTGCTACAGAAGTCTGCTTCCTGCTAAACCAAGTAATCATTGTTGATCCCAGGTTGAAGCAGTACCACGAGGTGCTCTTTTTGTCTATTGCACTCTCTGCCCAATCTGAGTCTTTATATCCATACAACTCCACTCCATCTCCTCCAAGATACCTCAGTCCATACTCCATTATACCTCTCAAGTACCTAAGCACATGCTTCACTGATATCCAATGCACCTGCCTCAACTCCATCATGAACTGATTCAAGGTGTTCACAGCAAAACAAATATTTGGCCTGGTATTGACCAAATACATCAAGGACCATGTTAGATGCTTGTATATGTTGGGATCCACCAACTCTGAATCTGAAGTGATAACCTTCTTCATATTGGTAGCCATAGGTGTAGCCATCAGTCTATAGTCCTCCATACTGAATCTCCTCAAGATCTCAACTGCATACTTCCATTGACCAAGGAAGATATCACCTGATACATGTCATACCTCCAACCCCAATAAATAATGCATCAAGCCAATGTCATTCATATTGAACTCAATAGCTAAATATGATTTTCACCCTAAAATAAGATCCTTTGCACCTGTGAGAAATAAATCATGAACGTACAAAACCAAGATGAGTGGATCATACCCAACAAGTATGAAGTACAAGTTAGGATCCACCTCACACTTGGTAAATCCCATACTCTGCAAGTATTCGTCAATCCTGGAATACCATGCCTTGGGTGTCTATTTGAGTTCATACAAGGATTTCTTAATCCTACAGACATGGGACTCCCTCCCATGTACCTCAAATCCTTGTGGTTGATCTATATATACTTCTTCTTCAATTATCCAATTGAGGAAAGTTGTTTTCACATCCATATGATGTATCCTCCACCTCATAAATGAAGCAATATAAATAACAGCTCAAATAGAAGCATACATGGTGACCGGAGCAAATGTTTCCTCGCAGACCAATCCCTCTTTCTGGGAGAACCTTCTCTCCACAAACCTCATCTTGAACTTCTCGATGCTACCAAATGTAGCATGCTTAATCTTGTAGAACCACTCAGAACTCACCACTGACTTCCCCTCCTATATTAGCACTATGTCCCAACCATTAGTCCTCATAATAGAGGTGTACTCCTTGTTTAAAGTTCCAAATGGTATGTCAAGCAGGTAAGGGAGAATGCTTGATGGCAAGTCCCAACTACACCTACTCTCATTTGGTGTAGCATTTTCGACCAGTGTGTGGGCCTATTTTCCACTAAGAATTAAAAGAAGAAAAAGGGGAAAGACAACAAACTTCCCCCCAAAGAATGATAATTAATTCTAAATCTAATATAAAACATAAAGAAAACTAATCTAATATAACTACTTCTAACTTATCTTGCATGAGAAAAATTAATAGATGAGCGCAATTTAGAATGATATTTTGACAACATAAATAGATCATGGCAGTCAAAAATATGTTAAAAAATTATATTTCAAATATCATCTCAAATAGTTGAAGAGGAGACCTGTAACATCATCCTTGTACTCATTAGAAATCATAACAATGTGAACATTCTAAATACTAAGAACATAAACAGTTCATGATCAACACTTAGAAAACTCAAACAACAAATACATGTATAGAGTAGTCCCACAAGCATTTGAAAACAATTATGACTTAAACAATGCCTTATGCTCTTTATATATCTAGAAATAATAGTATTCACAATCTACACAATGGGAAAAATTCCATTATTACATCCAACGAGTTCTCTTTTATAAGGCAAGAGAGACTCCTCATCTCTTGTGACTATTGATTTCATTTCTCTTTGTTTTCTCATTATACAATTTCAAATTTATTTTTAATTTTTGTAAATGAACATGTGAGCATTACAAATAGAAACTAAAGATACTCTTGAGTGGTTATTCTTTCCCTCAGAAATTTCATAAATGGTATTCATTTACAAATATTATTAACTATGCTCGCTAATGTTGTCTTATGTTCCTCTAGTTATTTTGGGTGTTTCTGGTGTTATCATAATGAATAAGATTATCATGTATCATTTTTATCTATATCATCCTTCCAATGTGCCCTTTCAGTTCCGATTTAGGTGCTTCAAATGTGATTTTTTGAACATTGCACAACCCGTTCTCCAATTAAATTTGGGCCTCTTATGTTTTCTGCATTTTTTGAGAATTTTCACCCTCAATTTGTCAATATTTGTTGTGCCATCGTGTAATTATCTCCTCTATATTTCTAGTGAGATATCATGAGCCTCATTTCATTTCCTATAGCTCAAGATATGGTCATCTGAAGTTTGAACAGCCAATTTTCCCCCAAAATTCTTGACCTTTCATTTTTCACGTTTTATGGGGTTCTCCGTCACTGTTCTGGTATGATATTTTCTTCCAATGTATTCTTGTCCTCTATACCTTTCCAACAGGGTAACCTAGGCTTGATTTTGACACATGTAACTCAAGATATATCAATTTGAAATTCGGTGCTCAACAACCCTTGATCTACTTGTGGATGAATCTAGGTCATCGATCTTCACCCTGAAAATCATTAAACCACATGCATAAGGTAATTCAATATTTAATGGTTAATATAACTTTATCCCCCTTACCTGATTTGTATAAGAACCTAGAGGAGGCATNCTTGATCTACTTGTGGATGAATCTAGGTCATCGATCTTCACCCTGAAAATCATTAAACCACATGCATAAGGTAATTCAATATTTAATGGTTAATATAACTTTATCCCCCTTACCTGATTTGTATAAGAACCTAGAGGAGGCATAGGACTTAGGGCTTGTGTTGTGATTTTCTCCAATAATCCTAATGAAAAATAGGAAAATAAAATAAAAAAATAAACTAAAATAACCTATGTGAAAATAAAATTGATAAAAATACAAATAATAATAATGAAATTATCCCCACCCACGTGAAAAATAATAATAATCAAATTACTTTCCACCAACATGAAAATTGGAAATTAATAAAAAAATCCCCAAAAATCAAAATATTCTCTCCAACATGAAATATAATCAAAGTCCAAAACTTACAAAAATTAAAAAAAAAATGTGTGGTAAAAATCCTACTCAGATGGATTACTAGATGGTCAGAATGTAATATGGAAGAGTTGACTCCACTCTCTGATGGGTAACCATTATGATGATGGGAAGGTAATATGGAAGAGTTGACTCCACTCCAATGGTGTAGAACTTTCCGATGGGGGAATTACTCTGATGCACGTAAATCCTATGGGGAATTGGTCCGATGCATGTAAATCCTCTAATAGCATATGGTCAGGAAGGTGAAGTGAGATTCAACTTGGCTCCACTTGGATGGTTTAAGTCTTTAAGTCCTAAATAATGTGTGTGCATCTGTGAACCATCCGAGGTGAAAAATTCAATGGGTAATTTTGATGAGGTCTCTCGATGAGGTATTCTGATAGGTTTTCTAAAGTGAAGAAATATTAAATCATTAGTTCTAAGTTTCCAAGGGCATAAAATATTGTGTTGAATTTTAATTGGAGAGGGAAAAAATGAAAAAAGTTAAATTAAATGAAGCTAAAATGAAATGAAATGATAAAATAAAATGAAAATATACACACTAGGACTTGGGGGATAAATGGGAAAAACAAATTTAAAATGAAAATAAAAAAGAAAAAACGAATATACATATATACATAAAAAGTCAAATTGTTTCTAATTTTATGGGCATGAAAATAATGTGAATGTACATATTATACATTAGGTTTTTAGGCAAACACACCATGTAACAAATAGTTTACTAGTGTAAAACAAATTTGATCCATGCGAAAACAAATTTTCCCCATGTAAATACATTTTTAAAGTGTGCTTAATTTTCCGCATGTAAAAAAATAAATATCAAGAGTAACTCTATGGAAAGTCATGGGGAATAAAACACCATGGGAAATTACCATGTGCAATCAAACCATGTGGTTTTGCAAAACCGAGGGTAAAATACAAATAGAAATAAATAAATGAAAAAATAATAAATAAAAATTAAAATAAAAGTAAATAAACTAAAAATATACAAAATATATACACAAATAAAAATAAAATACAAATTACGAAAATAAGGCCAAGTTATACATGAGTCAGGGTACCATGCTTGTCGTGGTTCCAAACTAGTCAGGGTCCTGCACCTAGGGACCTAAAAAATATAAGGTATACCATGTAGATTTCAAGTAATCGGGTGTCAAGGCAGGTAGCTAGGTCATATGGCGATCACGAATGCTCATATTCAGATGCGACGGATAGACAATGACCAAGGGGGAAAATACAATACATCATGCGAAAAATCAACGTCACAAACAACGTCTCATATGATAAAAGGAGATCGATGCCAACCAAACGTAGGACACATGTCAATCTAGTTAAGCTACACATCTTAGAGGGAAAACATGATAAGATTGCAAAGAGAGTGAATACAATCAGATCAAGGAACAAATTCTTACATCAAGCCACTATGAATGAAACTAATTACAACAGATAGTGATCAAGCATTGGGAAACAATGCGACAAGGACCCACTTCCATGAAGCTCAATAAGCCTTAGGTTTGGGCTTTCCAAGAGAGAGGAGGTCAAAAAAAGAACCTGATAGATATATATCTGAAAAATCTCATGCCTTTTAGACCTCAGGAAAATTGCAAGGGACTTCACTTGGACTTCACAAATGAAGGGAGCCCAATAGACTTTCGGTGGCCTTTGCTTTCAAACCAGTATTAGGACAACACACACTCAAGACTTCGAACGAGGATTCCCAATAGAGTAAATATAATGAGCTCTTGGGATGCGATTGCAAGAAAGGTTGATCTGATAGCCTTGCAAGCTTTGAACCTCGAGGTGATAGTAAGCAAAGGAGAATCCACTTCCTGATGAGGGAAAGCCTGGTAAGGATCAAGGTTCTAGTCTCATCAACGTAATGATGCTAAAAATAAATCTGGTTGAGGTTTGGGAGAGATAAGGATTAGTTCATAATGTTGACTATTAGCTTCAAATGACAGACAAGATCCGCATAGAAATAATTCTAGGCAAGAGGAAGGAGATCACAGGATTCTCGTGGTCATGCAAATGAAGTGGCCCTGTGAACCTACTCATGTAACCACTAAAAAGATGAGATCATTTATGCGATTACAAAGACACTTGTCATTATCCTATAAACATCACATTCCCTGCCTGCAACAAACTTATAAAGGAGTGTTGGGTCTGTTCAATGATAATCATGGGTAGCTATAGATAAGTGTCTTGAAAACTGCATGTGCCAAGTCTCAAACTCATAGGAAGGATTAGTGATCTTGCAATTCAATTCAAGTGTTCGAAATTGAAGAGTGATATCAACATACAAGACCATAAAGATGAAGGCATTAGGAAAAACTTGCAAGCAAGCAGAAGCAAAATTTAGGATATCCATTCAACAAGTCCTCAAAAAACAACTTAGCCAATACAATCATCAATCGAGATCAAACCCCCAAGTCCCTCAAGGTATAAAAAGAAACAACATTAGGCTCAAGCAGTAGAGGATTAGGCAATAGGGTTCAAATTTTAGTAGGGGACCCTTTCCTTTCTCTTTTACAAGCAAATGTAAAGGGGGGTTGTTGTGGCCTCAACAAATGGCGACACACTGGAAGAACCAGTTATCTCTGTCAGTAGAAATCTAGGTCCTTGTTGACCCCTTTATTTTCTTTACCCTATTACTTCTCCATACTTGGAAAAATTTATTATTTTTCTTTTTGTAAAATACTACCTTGTCTCGTCTTTCACCATACTTAGTCATTTTCTTTCACTTCACTACAGGTTCGCAGGTTTGCATACTTTTCTTTGTAACTACGCTATCACCAAAACTCCCTTTCACTTCCACAATCCCCAACTTGTACGACACTTAAAAAAAATATATTTTTCTTTTCTCACCGCGGGTCCCGAGTTTCTCATATCCATTTACTCTACAAACCCAACCGACAATGATACCTAACCATTTTTTGACCCTTTTCTTCCCACACAACACTTGTTCATTTTTCTTCACATCAGACTCACGGGTTCACCCCAACTTTTCTTTCATATCTTCCCCCGCCGTAACACGATTTTCGTTTTGATACTTTTCTCGAGATACATTTAATGTTGGTACTTCGAAAGATAATTGTTGTGCAAATCACGAAAAGGTTGTTATTAATCATAGAAATATCGAGGGATTTTCTTTCAATGTGCATTAAAAGTTCTTCATTGGGAAAAAACTAAGTCATTATTATGTATACAAGTGCTTGAATTATACAAATATCTTCTAAGTAATTACACAAACACTCCACCAACTTCATGGTTGTAGGAAGGCAATAGTTCTATGGAGATACAGTGAATATTTTTGGACGGGAAGATTAGAATTTACAATGGTTGAAATCCTACTGGTATTCCTCTACAATGTCTCTACTTCAAACAAACAAAAATGTAGTATGGACATCAGGAATTTCTCTTATTGGATGTGTACCATAAGTATTTAATTGTAAAGAAGTTATCACCTGGTGCGTTGATAAGTATATTCCAAACCAAAGATCCATTGAACTCCAGGGCGAACCCCCTATTTCATTAGAACCAGTCATTTTCAGGAATATGTTGAAGTTACCAGAGCCAACTCTTACCTTCAAAGGAGAAGAAGCGAGGGATTTTCTCAAGAAAATAAATAATGCGCTCGACCTCCTGCAAGAATATCTTGAAGACCCTGCGACGATGCCTATTGACATAACAAATATTTAGGTTAGTTCTTTGAAAACCCTTATCGAGAAATTGCATGGCTATTCACTAGAGTTACTGGTCAAGAAAATACAACAACCATCTCTCGGTTGGCTCTGTACATTTTGCACTTTATAGTTCATGAAAAATCCATCTTCGACTGGGGAAAGCTTATCTATATCAAAATTTCTTCCCATCTTTCAAATTTCAAGAAAGAAAATATTTTTTTCATGGCTTCATATTTAATATTTGCTATTATGTACTACCATATTTTCAAGGGATTTGTTGGAAGATTGGTTGTTGTCATTGATGTCA